>JAECUM010013237.1:0-79976 GCA_016617855.1 Megalonaias nervosa | reverse complement strand
CGTTCGTTGGTGAGGATAGTATAGTGTGTGTTTTATGCTTGCTCGTTCGTTGGTGAGGATAGTATATAATATATTTTTTTCTCATCCCGATTCGTTGGTGGGGATAGTATATTGTGTGTTTTATGCTTGCTCGTTCGTTGGTGAGGATAGTATAGTGTGTGTTTTATGCTTGCTCGTTCGTTGGTGAGGATAGTATAGTGTGTGTTTTATGCTTGCTCGTTCGTTGGTGTGGATAGTATATAATATGTTTTTTTCTCATCCCGATTGTGTGGATGGTATGTTTGTGTGTTTTATGCTTGCTCGTTCGTTGGTGAGGATAGTATAGTGTGTGTTTTATGCTTGCTCGTTCGTTGGTGAGGATAGTATAGTGTGTGTTTTATGCTTGCTCGTTCGTTGGTGTGGATGGTATATAATATGTTTTTTTCTCATCCCGATTGTGTGGATGGTATGTTTGTGTGTTTTATGCTTGCTCGTTCGTTGGTGAGGATAGTATATTGTGTGTGAAGTGAGTGTAAGGGATGTTTTCGTTCACGTCCGTGCTCCACGGACATAAAGCAGAGCGTTCGTCATTCGCGCCATTCAACACTGAATAGTCAGCCATGGCAAGTAACTGGGAACGAATGCTCAGATTGCAGGAGGTGGTGGACACACTAGCTATGGTAGAGGAAATGTTAGTCAGAATGCAGTTTGGGGCATATAGTCCCCATAGATTGACTATGGAGATAAATAATTTAAAGAGAGGAAAGGAGATCTTAAATGAAATGATTAGGATTGAAAAGGATGAAAAAGAAGATATAGAAGACAAAAGAAGGATGAGAGAATGGAATGAAAAGATTGAAAAGGAAGAAGAAAATGAAAAAGGAAGAAACAGGAAAAGGAGGAGGAGAAGGAAAAACAGGAGGAGGAAAAGAATGAGAAGAAGACAAAAAGTGGAAGTCAAAAAAGTGTAGGACAGAAAATAAGAAGTTGGTGGAGGAAAAGAAGAACTTAGAAGAAGACAAAGAAGAAAACCAAAGGCCCTTTTCAGGGCCACTTCCAATGCCTCGAAAAGATCTTAATTTTCATTTTATCTCCACCCTAAACGAATATATATAAAACCCTTCCTCTACTAAAAAACACGAACGCTCTTGATTCGTGTTTGTCTATAGCCCTCTCTCAGGTAGCCTGACGTCACAGTACTTCTCTTTTTGCTACATTGTTACCAGTGTGACGTCATGCCACCTGTCGCTTATCGCTCTACAAACCCACAGTCTCCTAGTCGCCGCTCTACAAAATTTCCATTGTCGCTATACAGGCCCAGGGTGTTCTAGTCCCTCTACTCAATTTTCCATTGTCGCTATACAGGCCCAGGGTGTTCTAGTCCCTCTACTCAATTTTCCATTGTCGCTATACAGGCCCAGGGTGAGATTTTATTTCTTGTCGCTATACTGGCCCAGGGGGGGGTCTGTAATGCTAATTCCCATTGTCGCTACGGTACCCCACTATACTACTCGGGATACGGTACACTGGCTATACCAGTTGGACGGCGTATTCCCGAATTTACTGCAATGTAAAGCCGTAGAATAGATATTTCAACAGCTGTAAACAGATGGCGTTTACATGTACTTATTTCTCACGGGTTGCTCTACCCGAAATCGTAGCTTCCCCTTTTGTTGCTCGGTTTTACCATCTAATGTTTTGATGGAATCGGGGGATTAATATTGACTGATATATAGAGTAGCTCTTTGCTCGAGACTGACAAAGAAACGAAATAACAGACAAACATAATTATGTAGTGATATTTGCAGAATGGCCAGCAATATGGCAGGCAGGCGAACAAGTATCATCCGTTATGTCCTAAACTTCTTCAGCTGGAAATCTGTTAAGTCCAAGACTTATTGTTTTGTTGATTTTATTTTATTTTAGTTTTTGCTTCTTTTATTACTTCAATATGACCTATCACGAATCAAGAGAAAAACGTAACAGAATGTGATTTCATGCCTGGCTAAAATAAATTTGAAATAGAAGGGTAATTTGAACTTTATTTTAAAAGGCAAGTTTAAAATGCATAAGGGATGAACATTATAATGGATTTGTTAGACGAGTCAAATCTTTGCTTGCACTATCGCTGGCGTATAACGGAAATAATGTATGTATGTATGTATGTATGTATGTATTATTTTAAATTGTGTGTATGTGTGATTCAGATTTTTAACCTAGCTTAAAACAATTTTTCATTTATGTCGCTACGATGTCTGCAGTGAGGCAGTTTATATTGATTGTCTAGCGCTGGGATATCATGACGCAGACATGTAGCATGATGTCCCACCTAGTCACATTATCCTGATACCACGCTGACAGTTAACACTAACTTCATAATGCTGAGCGCCTAGCGAAGCAGCTGTTAATACCATATTTTTAAATAAGGTTTTGGTATGACTCGGCCGGGGTTCGAACCCGCGACCTCCCGCATCTGATGCGGACACTCCAACAATTAGGCCACCATAGCGGTCAATGATTTTAAAGATATGATTCAGTAACACGATGTGATGCATGATGACAGCGGTTGTAGTATACGCTTAAATAGCGCAGTGATAGGCATGACGCGGTACTAGGACGTCGTAGTATCGTATTCATCATTACCTGTAGTTTCTGAGTTATGGGACGCGGTTGTTGACATGACGCAGTAATAGGCATCACGCGGTAATAGGACGTCGTAGTCTCAATCGAATCACATTTCATCATTACCTATAGTTCCTGAGCTACGGACTGGACATGACACATCCACGCTCAGGTGACAACAACAATGACAAAATGTGTTCGCTTGGCTGTAAATTTCCTTCGCTGTTTCAAGTGTCTGGAAGAGGCTTTTGCCTAAATTTGGACATTTTTTATTTTAATTTGCAATTTAACTTGAGACGAAGTTTTGTATTATGTACCCTGCAATATATTGTAAAACTTTACATGTATACCAAGACAGATTGTAATTTGCTGTAACAATAGTTTTCTCAGTTATAAAGCTTACGAAGAATAAACAATGGCAGCATGAAGTTTCTTAATCACAGTGTGTGTAGTTTAATGGAATTATTGTAAAACGTCGTGATTTAACTTGAACCGGGGTCATAACCAGTGAGATGAGTATGCTAGCGTCTCAATCGGATGATTATGTCCACATGAAATACTGTGTAATATCCAACTGGAATTTCAAAACCCTTATAAATGCCGTTGATAATACCTACGAATTTATATTTATGGTTCTCGCATCTTAATTACGGATATAAAAGTTGACGCTTTTTTAAGAGGACGTGTAAAAATGTGTACAATGTAGCGTTACTGGAGAACCATCCACTGCGAAAGGGTATTCTGCAATAATCAGAGGGCATGACAAAGTTCTCTCTCTTTCTCTCTCTCTCCAATCAAACAGTCACTGTTCAAAGAGTAGCGGTGAAGGTAACGAAAAATATGAAGGAAACTTGAAGAAAAAGAATATAATTGTTGGTAATAAAGCACCCGTCATCAAATACGAAGTTGTTTTGAATTTTTTTTTTTTTTTAATGAACTTAATGATAGTTCATTTACTTCCTCTGGCGGCAACCTCTCATATATGGACAATTAGGTGATGTCACATGACTGGACTAAATGCAACAATGATCACATTGGTATGCCTTTGACATGTAAGGGACATTTGTTTGTCACTGTTGAGTTTCAAATCACTTATTAGGATAACTGTGTTTGGTAAATTCTTGACAAAGTATTCTTTTTTTTTTTTTTTTTTTGCTTAATCGACATCGGTAATTTCATCTGTCTTAGTAATTTTCAGTTTCTTTTTAGAGAAGCGATTGGTTCGTGTCGATGCAATACACGTTGATAAAATCTTTTTTAGAGAAAGTCTCTTCAGCAGAAAAATACAGTTTTCATGTGGAATTACCTTATTTCACGAAAAAGAGCCCGTAAAAGTCGAAGAAAAATGTTAATCTGCTTGAAAATGTGCAATTTTCATACAATGTAATTTCTTCACGAAAAGGAATTAATCTTCTTTAAGACCAGTGATTTATTTTCGTGAATATGGCTAACTCAATATAACAAGTTATTCATGAATTCTGCATATATACGGCCAGGATGCACACGTTTGAAGTGAACAAAAGTAACCCCAGGCACATTCAAGGTGTCAAAGTTTAAATGTCTTTGCAAATTATTACTTCGATCGTTTGAAATGTTTAGAAGGAGATTGCAGATAACAACATTACCAACAATGATAAAATTTGGTTAAAAGCTGATGATGTGTTCTTGTTTTATTTTATAAAATAACCTAATTTACCAACAAATACAATCTTTAAAACATAAACCTGTGTGTAATCTGTTTTCCGTTATGTTTGTCTGATATTTTCATTCATCCCAGAGTGTGATGTAGTTGGCGGTGTTTGTGTGATACAGTTGAAGACACGCGCTCCTTCAAAACTCGATACTCAAAGTCTGTCAGAATAAATCGCTACCGCTGTTTTGACCCCTGTGTCATGTGAACTTCAGTACATCGGGCTTCGCGGATTTGTAAATAATTACGTTTCTCCATGTTGCATGTTTCCGCCAGCGTTCTTGTCAGTGCAGATGTCATAATCCAAAACAGGCAGCCCAATGTGAGAAAATGCAGCAGACAAGTAAATGAATGAAGACATTTACTAATAGGGATTTTCATTGCAATACTCGGGGTAGCACATACATATAGTAACGACTAAATGTTGAGTATGACAGAAAATGTTAGATGAATGTTTTTTTATTATTAGTATTATTATTTAGTGAATTTCCTTCACCCGCCCCTCTTTCCCCCGTTTACATGGACAACGCTAATAATATGGTTAAACAACTTTTCAAAGAATGAAATAAATGGCATTTATCATGTCAAATGCTTTATAATCTCGATAATTTTTTTTTTCAGCTTTTATTGCAATTTGAAACAAAATTGAAATTTTTAAGTGATACTGTTATAGTTGTAAATTAGCGAAGTGTTTCTAATTTTGTTATGGTTTTATTAACAAACGGAAGTTAAATTGACTGTTTGATTTAGTGTGCAATCATGCTTTATTTATAGCTGTACTCATTAAAGTCGACAGCCATTATTATGTTTGCAAAACCGGTAGTCTATCCTTGCACTTCCTCGTTTTGACTCAAATCCCTTTTTTTTTTTTTTTAAAGTTTTCCCCCTCATTTTGGTGTATTCCCGTTTTGTGCACAGTTATTAGGTAGTGAGATGAAGACCTTTACTCTATAGCTTTCAAGCAATAACACAGAGACTGAGTTACTTAATGTAAGGATGGACCACATGTCTTAATTTGTCTTGTCCATTTTTGGAGGAGTGTATGAGTAATACACACGCACAAATGCACGTGCTTAACATGATTAAAAACGAGGGACAATAGCAGT
The DNA here is from genome assembly GCA_016617855.1 of Megalonaias nervosa. Taxonomy (NCBI): domain Eukaryota; kingdom Metazoa; phylum Mollusca; class Bivalvia; order Unionida; family Unionidae; genus Megalonaias; species Megalonaias nervosa. Next base: position 74,579 of record JAECUM010013237.1, on the reverse strand, counting down.
TTCCACACAGACCCTGTTAACACACTATTGTTGGTATCTTCAGTTTACTAAAATACTGTACAGAACTATAATAGTGTGATTACTGGGTCTGTGTGATGTCTGCTGTAAATCTCTCTTGTAATAATAATAAAATGATGACGCCATTGCGACAGTTGTAATGGTCAGTTATTTAGCATTTAAATTATACATGTATAGTATTTTTATGTAAATGTGTGTCAACGTTTATATTATGCATTATTTTAATGTTTATATCACGTAAATGTACAAGTTATTTTAGTGTTTTGATATAAATATACAAGTTATTTTAGTATTTTTATATAAATATACGTATGCAAATCTAATAATGTATACGACGACAACCACTACGACCGTTACAATTTTTTGACAGAAAAATTTAGAACAATAGAATAAGTATAATAAATTTAACTTGAATGAAGTTTTGAAGTCATAAATTAACTAAATTATTATCAGTGTATTAATACTTACACACTGCTAAGGTGCAAGTTTTTTGATATTTTAATATAATTATATATATTTAATATTTTTTGTAGATGTGTATTAATGTTTATTACTTTATTTCCACAGCCAACAAGTCCCCCTTCTACACCTCTATTGTCGTCTGCCAAGACAAGATAGTCGTCATAGACTTCAATGAGGATGAAGTCCAGATTTATCGACTCCACGACGGAAAATTCCTGGCCACGTCAGAGAGACGGGAGTCAAGACCACGTGACCTGTGTCTGATGGACGCCAGGACAATTTGTGTCCTTCATGTCGACGGTCTGATAAAAATGATGTCCATTGATTTTACAGACATGTCACGTGTTTTTACAACAACTAGGAGTTTAGGTCTACAGGGATTATTGGATAGATATCATGGTGTTGTCAGATTCAAGGATAATCTTCTTGTTAGTGGTGTAAAACAGGGCACGATGTACTGGTGCATCGTGTCGCTTGATGACAGACATGTCGACACTATTCACCAAATCTGTAAAGGGGACGTATCGTGTAGAGTGACAACAAAAGACAACATGATTTATATCTCGTGTGATGCTGGTGGTAAATTCCCTAATACTGGTGTCTATGGATTCGACATTTTGAATCCCAGTCAATGTAAATATACATACAAACATCAACGTCTACAAGAACCGAGATCAATCGTTATAAATGAAGACGGGAATATTTTCGTATGTAACCATGGAATCCCTGATGCCTGTATTCATCAACTTACAGCTTCATGTCAACTTGTCGCCATTTTCACACAGGGAATTCCACGGTGGCCCCCTGCCATGTTCTGGGACAATGGACGTCTGTATGTCACATGCTATGAGAGTCGTGACATTACTGTATTCCATCCCGTGTATCAAGGTAATTCATATTTCTTATATTTTATCGACATAACAAACTTTTAATGACGTCGTAAATAAAATTACAAACTTCATTTATTGACAATTCTCAAAGATTTCATTTTAAATTTATAAAACAAAATGTAAACATGACATTTTCGTCATGCATAGTTGTCATGCTGACATGAAGTTAGATATAAATAAATAGTATTTGTTGTTATAAAATTTATTTTATGTTCACTCCCATATTGTTAAGTGATCTACATTTATTTATAGTATTTATTTGTAATATATTCATATATATATATATATATATATATATATATATATATATATATATAACAATTTTTATAGACAAAATTTATCAACGACTAAACGACGACGACATTTTGTACCGAGTTTACCCACCAGGTGTCGCTTTCATTCCAAGCGCGTGCCATTCATTCCGGTTTCATCTGGATTACAAAGATGGCCGTTAAATGTTTTCACTTGTTCTGTACACCGTATTTCTTGACACAGTTTTAAAATCATTTTACCAAAAACTATTTTTTTTTTTTTTTACCCATGTCTACAAAATGTTTCCTTGCTTTAACATGAATTTATATTTATACAGTTTTTGTAATTGGTAATTTATACCACACTATAACCATCATTAATAAATAAATAAATTAAAATAAAAATAACGTCGATCGGGTATTATCGGTTAAATAAACTGATTTTAAAATCAAAGGGAAGATGTTGTCAAGAATGAGACAGATGCTTCAACAACAAAGACGTACTTATATACACATGCACTAAGGTATACAATTTCTAAACTTACGTAAATAAAAGGAATTATTTATCTAAGACGGCGAGCAATATCTCAGTTGTCTGGCAAAACACGAACTCGCACACGTAAATAATAGGCCGTATTAGTAAGGAAAATCACGTGCATTTGGAATACACACAAGATATCAGTGCTAGAGCCCACTGCTGTCAGGCGGGTTATAAATTTGAAATTGATGAATGAAATGAGGAAGTTTTATGCATTTGTTTACAAGAACATGACATTTTTCTTTCTTTTTTTTTCTTTCTTCTTGTTTTTAATCTGTGGTTGGGTATATAAGGAAAATCATTCACAATTTTTAAGCTTTTTCATCATGTTACATTTTTTAATGAAATAATCTGTTTTTGTTTGCATCGGAAATTATGAAATAATATTTGATACTTTACACATGTCATATTACTTAAGGTAATTTTAAGGTTCTATTTTAAAATAAAAAAAATCATGCAGTATTTGTTTCCCAGGTAATTTAGTTTTATGATACAAATCATGGTCTGGTTCAGTTTTCAAAGAGAAGAAGAATAAATTTTTCAAGCATCAAGTGCAAATTTCTTTTAGCAAACCACCAACTAGAGAATTACCATATAATTCTGCAGTGGGGTGGAAAAAAATAGTGAAGGAAAAGGAGGAGGAAAGAAAAGAATATCCACCACCCCGAATTTTTTTTTACACATTTTATTTACTGACTCAAGTTTGAAATTGTAGGGAATAAATTTATAAAAATGAAAGAAACCTAGTTAGATGAAATATTGTAAAGTCTGACTTATGTTAATTTTTGTGAATTAATTGGATTGAACCCAGTGATCTAAAATCTTGTTGAACAAGACAATCAAGCTATTTCAACACACACACACACACACACACACACACAGTCGTTTTGAGATGCTTTCAATACTCAGCAGGTTGAACAAGAAGGAACAGTCTTATCTGGCATTCCTGGAAATTATTCTGGCCAGTAGAGCTGATACTGCTCTTATGAAAATTGAATTGTTCCCAGACATATTTTACTGTAATCTTTAGTTTGTACAGATTTTAATAAATATCTCATCGAAATTCAATATTTTGGTGGTATTCCTAATTATGTTAATTAGCTGGGACAATTTTTCTTTTTCTGTAGGACGTGATAAAGCTTCAGAAGTTCAAATGAGCAATGAAAGAAAACAACCCATCACTGAGGAGACGTCCATAAAGATAGGACAGGGAAATGTAAGTTCTTCATTCATGCATTCATATACTTTACCACATTGTGTATTTTTAGTTCACTTCCTATATGATGCGTATCACAATACAGCACTTCTGAAGTGTGATATGGATTGATGATACACTTTTAATACTATTCAGGTATTTTTTGCTTTTAAATCAAGGTCTATTCTGCAGTAGAACTGAAAAGTTAACGGAGAGGTATTTGGTTAATGTTTTGGTGTGATTTTTTATAGTCTTGTGATATATTCATAAACTAGGAGATTTTATGGAATGGCCCATTTTCCATCAGCTGATGCTACAGTACTCCTATATTTCATAGAGAATTACCATGAAAATGTATTGACATATTTATGCCAAGGTATAGTATCTCGTGGTACTCTTTCTATACAGAAAGTTATAACAACTAGTCAGTTTCCTCTGATCTTACCCACCACATCTTAGAGCTTTTGAAATGTATGTTTGGGTATGGAGTCAGAGTGCAGTGCCCATCAAAAGGATCGAATTCACATAAACCACATTGGGGAAGCTGCTTATGAATAAGACTGTAAAAATGAAATGGCATTACATTTATCCATACTTACAAAAAACCACCTGGAAGATGATTCATCTTTGCATATATTGCAAATAAAACATCGTGTCTTTAATTTGTCGACAGAAGAGATGAAACTAGTGTTGACCAAATTTGACCTAGTACTCTCTAGGTTTCATTGCTTATCAAATGAGTCTAGCATCCTGTACATCCATGACATCAGAGGTACAGTTTTCATGCGATATTAATGGAAGACCCCTTCCCATTGGTGTTGTACAGAATAATTGAAAATATTAAGTAAATTTCATTTTTGTGTAAAACAATTAAATGACACATAATTTTCAACATTTATTCCAAGAATAACCATAAACATGCCACTGTCACAGCAAGCTAGAAAAACCAGAATTACCGGTATGACACAGAGAGAACAGATAAACATATAGCCACATGATACTAACTACAAAAGATATCCAGCATGGCCATCTTGGTAGAAACTTTACAATCTTCTTGTTACTTCTAGAGTGAAAAGTGACATACATATGGATTTATATCAGCAGACTTGTTGATCTTGTGACTTGTTGACTTGTATATCAGCAGATCTCTAGTTGGTCCTCAATAAAATGGTGCTGATCTGACCTCAGATATGTTGGCCATCTTGAAAATCTTGCCATGGCTCTCTCTAATAGAAGCTATATCAACATGAAGTTTTCAGCAAAATACTTCTTTTGATGCAGTGTTGGCCCTAATGAAAATGGTGCTAATCTGTCATCCAATATGACCCCAATGAAGCTATTATAAAACCTTGTTCTTGCTGTTTATCCTAAACATAAAGACTTAAAAAAAACTTCTCATATGTAGTTAGTCTAAAATGAAAACTAGGTCAATATGACCTCCAGTATGGCCACCATAGCCGACATTTAAAACCTGTTATCACTGAAAGGTATGTCAACTTGGGAGTTTTAGCAGAAGACTTTTTATGTCTGGTATGTCCCATATGAATGGATATTCAATACAAGCATGAGAATATTTGGGTAGAATTTGAGTGAAATATTTAAAGTATAAAGCTGTTGAGTAACATCAGTTAACAAAAAATGTACCGTTATAGTTTTATTTCTTTTATATAATATTTCTTTATTGGTCATGTAATTTGAAGTGCTCTATATTTTACTTGGTTTTGAAAAATAAATGAAGTATATTCATCTTGAGGCTTCCTGAAGTGTTCTGCTGAGGTGCTAATTTTTGTTAGAATTACCAGTAATACTGTAGTTTATTCAAAAAATCCTATTTAGATACATATGAATGATTTAAATTAATAAAGGATTATTACCAGGTTGCAAGCATAAAGACTAGCAGCTAAATGTCTTTTGAATTTTAAGGGCAGTGCATGCTTGGAAATGTTTCACAGACTGACCTAGCTTTCAGCAAAATTCTTAACCATGAGTATGTATTCTATTGAATTTTTGATCAACTCTGATTTGGAAATTAAAACAAAAATGTTAATGAATAATCTAGTTTTCAAAACAATTGTCCATGAATTTGCTGGTCATAAATTTTTTGAGATACAAAAATAGGAGTCGATTAGATGAATATTTGTGTGCGTGTGTGTGTGTGTGATTTACATTTTGAATGTAGCAGTGTGCCAATTTATAGAGATTTGTAGCATTGGGGCATCATGCTGCAGAGATGCAGCATCATGGCCCACTAAGTCACATTCATCAGGCTAACGTTGTAATGCTGCGTGCCAAGTGAGGCAGCTGCTATTACCATTTTTTAAAAGTTTTTGGTATGACTCAGCCGACTCTAGGCCACCACTTACGCCACCAGAACAGTCAAGTAGATGAATTTACTCACATACTCTATGTATAACTTTTGAAATATATTACTCTATGTTTAATTGACAGATATTGCTTTATCGTATTTAATAACCATAGACTTGAATTGACTTTTGGATTTATGATTTGCCATTATCGCAAGGATTTTATTTTGTGGACAAATTTAATTTGACTTGATCTTCATAACTCATTATTTGTTGTTTCTTGAAGGTGTTTAAATGCTGTAATGAACTTGAATATCAGAAGATGTTGTAATCTTTACTATGCCTAATTGCTGCAGACAAGATAAAATTCATTAAAAGTGTGCTTCAAATTAAAGAGAGACATAGCATGGGTGGAACAAACATTTTGGAGAAAAATACTGCAAAATATTTTTGTATATTGTTTTCTAAATATTGTGATTTGATTTTTGCCTGATAAAATGATTCACTTGTTGATATGTAAAAATTTATTCTCTTTCACTTTCTTTAAAAACTTAAGTGCATATTATATGTTGAATATATCATTGTTTAGAGTTAATGGATCACACAATGTATACTGTAGATTGGGTTTTGTTTGCAATAGATTCAGTTTTGAACCATTTATGCATCAAAACCCCCCCCCCCCCCAAAATCCCTTTGCTAATACTATGCAATTTACTGCTCTTGCTTTTTTTTCTTTCTTATGCACCCTTTGGCTTTTAATCACCCTCTGTTTCATGCTAACCTGCTTTGTAACATAGTTGATTGGTGAGTGATATCTGTTCCGTGTTCCATATAAGCCATTAGCCAGGAAACCTAGTACAGGACCTGGGGGTTTGGGTTAGAGGAAGATATGATTGGTTTGGTTTTGAGGTTTCTCAAATATTATAGAATGAATCTTTGAAGTCACTGAAACAAACTAATGACTCCAAAGTCGACTTGAAAACATTGTAAATTGTACTGTAAATACCTAAAGGCATTGCACCCACTCTTTCAATTGTTTCATGAATTCATTTTTGATACAATGAATTGGCCCATTTGTAAATAGTTAATAATGTGAGACAATTTAATACTTAAAAATAATATGTTTAAGGTACAAATATCTAAACTGAAATTCACAAGCAAAGTTCATCTGCTTATATAATGAGAAATTTGGAGGTTCCAAAATTTAATATTATGACAATTTGTAGCTGAAATTTCCTTTTCAGATTTTTAGCTCTGTAAGGTCCTTATCTGTGAACACCACACATCCCCATCCCAGCACAGAGAGCTTTAGGGATGCACCCTTATGTTTTCTGAAATTATAGGCTTTTATGCCTGTTATTACTACGAACCTATGGCCTTAAACTAAGTAATAGAAAAGGATGAAAAGCAAAAAGTTTTGTAAAATTCAACATAAAATTTATTTCTCTAGCATGCAAAGTGAAAATTTAAAAAGAAGATGTTATGAATTAAGTCCCGAATAATCCAGCAAGATCTACCACAAGACCTAATGAAGAAAGTTCTAATTAAATTCCACTCGTGTTGCAAAAAGTCTTCAACTCTGAATGTGTTGATGTACTTGTAATGGTCTGTGATGTGGAGATAATATCACAGTAATATAATCCAAGATGGTCTTGTCTGAACTACAATTTTAAATTAATGTTACAGTTTAAGAATATTGCAGATGGCCTCTTTGTATTTCATAATAATTTGAATAGTTGCACTCAGATGAAATACTAAACTCAACAAGAAAACTAATTCTGCCTCAGATGCTAAATGCAGGAATGAGTAATTTCTCAAGCAAACAAGAATATAAACCCCTCTACTTGATCTAGGTCGCAATTACCATTTTCTTAAAATACCCTGCCACTTAAGGGACTTTCCATTCTAGAACATTCTGAGACAAAGGTCCATTACTAAAGTTAAAATAAAGAATGCATTAAACATAGATGAGGTTTTTTCATTGGGAATACCAATGTCTTAGACCCAGACCCAGATAAACATGTTTACCTCCATTGATATTGATCCTAATATTTAACCCACACTCATAGAGAAAAAACTATGTATTGTTTGTTTACAAATAAAAAGTCACTGGTCAGGTCAGCAATAAACTTGATTTTGGACAAGGTCAGATCCAACATAGTTATACATAATATATAATCATGGACAACAAATACTAACAAACAACAATTAAATATGCATAACGTTGTTTATCACTGTCCTCTTTGGATGAATACCTAGGTATTTTGTCAACAAAATAAAAATAATTTGGACATCAAACGTTTGAACTATGGTGTTTCGTTGTTTTAAGTTATTTTCCTTATCATCTATTTGAGATTTGTTTAACCCTACATAGGTGTCTATGTTGATGCATGATCCTTTTGGGCTGGGTTCCTTGCAATCAATAAGTGACCTCAGTAGTGTACTAATGAGGGATGGGGGTGGACAGGGCATTTAGCCTGGGTGCCAGATGTCCTGGAGCACCAAAACCCCTATGGGACATTATCATCGCCCCAGGCACCATTTACCCTTAGTATGCCACTGTGTCTTCTCTCTTCCATTACACACATCATGTGTCGGGGCCCCGAGTGGCCGAGCGGTCTAAAGCGCTCTCCGTTACGGATCACTGCCATCTCACCTCTGTCTGCGTGGGTTCGAGTCTAAGATTCGGCAAATGTGGATATGTGAGAAAGCTTGCCAGTAGCTTCTCGTGGGTCGGTGGTTCTTTCCGGGGATTTCCCGGTTTCTTCCTCCACCATTAATACTGGCCGCCATGTATAGCCTATCGTGTGCTGAAAAATGGCGTTAAGCCCTACAACAACAACAACAACAACATCATGTGTCTCCCATGTTTCAAAACCTTCCTGGACAGTGCCTGAGACCCTTGCTCTCAACATTATGCAGAAATCGAACAATCATTTGTTTATCCAAGTTCATTCTAAATTCAAGCTGTGTTTGTTTCTTTTCTTTTCTGGACTTTGTTTTGATCTGGTGACTTTTTTCATGCAGATCAGGGCATCACATACTGCATTATCAAATAGAAGTACCAAAAGGTGTTTCTGCCATTTCTTTGCTTTATGGCAAGAACTGTGCTGCTTTTGATTTGGTCCGCAATATCCACTTCCCCTTTGTTTTTAGAATAATCATCAGATCTGCAGCTTTTGAGCCTGTTACTTCTTTTCGTTTCCTGTTTTGTTTTTTTTTTGAGTTTATACAGGACAGCTGCATGGGATCCATGTTATTAAATAATATGTGGACTATTTACTTATTTCCTGGCCACACAGATCAGCTTCTAATTTTTCATAATTTTCATGCTCTCGTGGCTTTTTAAACCAGTTTTTTATTTAAAGGTGCTGGCATTCTATTTCTATTTGTTCAGACTGTACCACAACAGAAATGTCCGTCCTAATGTAAATCTCCAAATAACTGGGGTACTTAAAATGAAACTGTTTGTTCTTGTTTCTAATTTTTCTTGTAAGGCCTTTCACCACTCTGGTTCATAACATTTCTTTTGTTATTGTCTCTCTTCTCTATCGTCCATCTGGCTTTTCAATATATACCAGAAATTCATAGACGTAGCCGGTTTGGGGATGTGGTCCTTCCCAGACATGTATGCCAAATTTTGTGGGTTTTTCCAGCAGGTATTGTGTCAATGATAGTCTTCCATTATACGCAATCATCCCTTCCTAAATTGACTGATATTTTAGATGGTCATAATTTTCCAGGCATTTATCCAGGACTGTGTATAGAAAGGTCTTATGTTGCAAATTGTGTCATGCCCTGGTTGGCCTCTGGTTGAGTTGGCACTTGTGTCATTCACATGTAAATATTTGCCTACTTTTTTCAAATCTCTGGTCATGATATCTGGTATTCCTGGAATCCCAAAATATATGGATGCCATACAGACAGTGGAGTATTTCTGTATCTGCATAATGCTCATGACAATGCAGATTTCAAGAAATGCCCACATCTCCCTGATGCTGTAGTCCTACAACGTAAGACATATCACATGATATGTTTAATTTGGTGCACCAACACATAAATAACATGAGATGGTGTCATACATAGTAGAACCCTGGTTTCTTCCTCCACCATTAATACTGGCCGCTATGTATAGCCTATCGTGTGCTGAAAAATGGCGTTAAGCCCTATAACAACAACAGCAACAATGACATAGTAGAACTATGTGATGTTGGTATCATTTCTGGTCTTGGTTCCCCATTTTCTTGCATTCCTGCATAATCGTTTGTTTCTTTAACAAGTTTTTCCACCAGAAATTCAGGGTCATAACTTTAGAAACAATCTTTCTCAGTGCTTAGTGGTCCAGCTCAATAGTTGAACCAACATCATAATCAAAATCGTCACTCTTAAACACGGAAAAATCACTCCATTGTGCAAGTGGGCCTATGACCTCCTCATCTTTAAGTTTAAATCACTAGCATCAGGTGTTGAAACTGGACTAACATTAATAACAGATCCAGTTTCTAAAATTGATACATTATGTTCTTCTATATCACTTGCATTAAACCACAGGAGTCTGCAGTTTTATCAATAAAGCACGACGAAATTTCTGACAACATGAAATCACCTTATCGGTTTTATTATTTAAATTATAATACCGATAAGGTGATTTCATGTTGTCAGAAACTTCGTCGTGCTTTATTGATAAAACTGCAGACTCCTGTGACTGTGATTAAACCATGGCTCATATCTGAATTGGAATCCATCTTTGTTGACCTTAACTACATGCGTTTCTTAAAGTGTGGGGAAAGCCTTTCCTGTGTATCTAAATTTAACTCGTTACATTTCAAATTTGTATCAAAATATTCAGTAAACAACCCTTTCATTGGCTATGATAATCAAAGATATGTAAACTCCATAATTTTTAACCAATCGGTATTTAGTTCACATAGCAGTAATGGGGTATGCCTCTATGCCACACTAGGATTTTCGAGCAGTGCTGGATTAGGATACTTATGTCATTGCGGACAATACATTATACAGACAGCAACAATGGGGTTTAAGAGCTATTTACAGGTGATTATATGGAAAGCTTGGACGTATAAATATTGTAGCAAACAAAGCATGGATTGGTGTGCATTCCAATCAGTCATTGAAGCAGCCAATTTGGAACTACCTTGGCATTGGTGACCTTCCGATTTGATTAAACACTAAATACTGTGATTGAATTCACCTAAATTCATACAATAATCAGAGATGTCTTCTGTAGTGACAACCTTACCCGAATATATGGATGCAGTCCTTAACTGTTTGAGCAGGTAATTTTATTTGACACTCTTGCATTGTTGTACAAAATAGATAGAATGCGAACGATCATTTCGATTTACCTGGGGCCATCTCAAGATAAAAACTGCGCCAATACTGTAACAACATCTGAGACTGAAATCAGCTGAAGGGATGCGTAGAGGCACAACAGTATATAATGTTCATTAACATTAAAATGGAGAACAAGTATTTCAATATTTAATATAACAACTGCCCAGTCAGTACATATTATAACATGGAAAAGGCACATTTCTTCATGAATATATTTTCTTAATTAATAATGTGATAACACTGTTGTTATGGAAAACAAAGACACTGATTCAATAGTTCTTGAACTCAATTTTACTTATTACTGAAATTTCTGTGATTATACTAAGAGTTCTGATAAGGGGAAACTTCCCTTTATGTATAATACCCAGGGTTTTCTAAAAGCCATATTTCCTGATGAATAGGTTTATGTTTATAATGATTAATGTCAGAAAAATAAAAAGCAGTGCCCCCCAAAATAAAAGAAGTAAATTGGTTGTATTTCCTAAGTACCAACAAATGATACATTAAATTTATCACCAGTCTTCATATATGGTGTATATGTATTTATTCATAGATTTACCATGAATATTCATTCCATACTTTTGAAACTTGCTGCACATAAGGAACTAACACGAGATGACCCAAGTGAAGGTTAAAAGTACACATCTAGTGAAAACAATTACAAGCACAATTGAGAGTTATGTCCCTTTTCTTTAGTGTTGCTACAATAATTATTTGTTTTATTCTGATGGTCACTGTGTAGGCCGATAATTCAGCCCTTCACCTGTGATGATACTGATGTTGGGGTTAACCGGATTTATTGGCCTAGTCTCTATGATAACAGTTTGTTGGCAGAAAGTGTTCTCTTTGGTGAGGTGTACCAGATCTGGCCCATGAAGTGTTTGCGGCACTTTTACACATGAATCATTAGAAAAGCAGGCTCACTGTGCACATGAATAAATGTCAGTAATTTCCTATTCATCCTGCACTGATTTGACACTGGAAGTTGTAAATCACCTTTGACAAGTTTCTTTTGAAGACGCCTACAACCCAGACAATTTAGAACATTAGATACTCTATTTTAGCACTATCGTCCAGCGATATGCCAATCAGATGTCACAATCAGTGATAGAATTGGACAGCAGATATTGCTATCTCGTAACTTGAGACTGTGAATAAACTCTTGTTGTGGTTCTGGTGCTTGAATTTTATTATCCTTAAGAGCTACCAAGCAAGGCCTTCCATTGGATTTAAAGTTGGAGTGTGAGTTGCCAAAGTAGATGGGGAAAATCCCAATGTGTATACAGTTCTTTTTGTTAAGTATTCTGATGTAAAATAAAAGTAGCTGGTAAATTGGCTGCCTCCTGGCTGATAAGGAAACCCTGACCAACACCTCACATTATGAGTTGTTGTTGTTGTTGTTTTGGGGCTTAACGCCATTTTTCAGCACACGATAGGCTATACATGGCGGCCAGTATTAATCCTGGAGGAAGAAACAGGAAATCCCCGGAAAGAACCACTGACCCACGAGAAGCTACTGGCAAGCTTTCTCACATATCCACATTCGCCAAATCCTAGACTTGAACCCATGCAGACAGAGGTGAGATGGCAGTGGTCCATAACGGAGAGCTCTTTAGACAACTGGGCCTCTTGGGGCCCCCACATTATGAGAGTTTATCAGCTAGAGACAAACTAAAGTTCTATCAGTGGTCATTATTTTCAACTACATACAATTACCGCCACACATATCTTTGACATTTAATTGAAAAGACAGAAGGGGAGTGCCGCTGTTGTGTAAAAGATTGACATTAGTATTACAACTTTCATTTCCTGTGTATATTCAGAAATAGTAGGTAAATAAATAATGCTTAATAACAGCAATAACCATACTGATAAGGAAGTAATACTAACAATAGGAACAACAAAGTTACAGTGATACTGATAGGAACTGACACTTTAAAACATTAAGAAGATCAACAACAAGACCGATTGTGATAAGGAACTATCTCGTAATAACATGAAGAACAATAAGAACAACAGCTATACTGACAAAGAACTAACACTGAAAAACAATAACATGAACAACAATAGCAAGAATGATGGGAAGAAGAACAGCAATACTGATAAGGAACTAACACTTAATAACAACAATAATGATGGGAACAACATCAGTGCTGTTAATTACAGGAAGTTGAATGATAAGGATGATGATGATGATGATGGTGATTAGGAGTTAGTATTACTCTTATAAATACTTATTTCATTTTTGATCCATGTATATTGTGCAGTAAAAGCAAAGTTACATATCCTAAAAAATCAAAATCAATAGTAATAATAATATTTATAACAGTAACAACAAAAATATGATGGTTGTTGCTTTATGTTGTAATAATAATTATTATTATTAGTGAGGTTTTTAGATGTACTAAACAGTATAAATCTGTATAGTTTCTTCTCTTTGTTTATATGATGTACAAGCTGGTCACTCTATATGCAAACACACACGCGTACAAACAGTTCAGATGTTTAAGGGTATGAAGAGAGTGTGTGTGTGTGCTTTGGATTTTTGCTTTAACAATTTTTCAGTCATATTGCTATGATGTCTGCAATGTGGCAGTTTATAGTGATGTCTAGCACTGGGGCATCATGCTGCATACATGTAGCATCATATCCTACCCAGTCACATTATCCTGAAACCAGGCCGTTCAGTCCTAATACCAACTTCTTAATTCTGAGCACCAAGCAAGGCAGCTGCTAGTACCATTTTTGTATGTCTTTTTATGAGTCGGCCAGGGTTCAAACCAGCGACCTCCTGCATCTGAAGTGTTCGCTCTAACCACTTAGACCACTGGAGCGGTCAGTGACAATGTATATATAAACAGTTCATATGTTTAAGAGTGTGAAGTGAGAATATACAAAACACATATGCATAAAAACTGATTTAGTATTTAAGGGTAGAAAGAGAGAAATGCTGTATGGAAGGAGTGCAAGAACTGACAAGAGGAATATGTACAATTCTGAGTAAAGAATGTTAACCTTTTATATATTTTAGATTACCTGGCCAAACGTTGTGTGATAATATGGTATGAACCTGCATCTGTTTTGCAGTGCATTGATAATCATGTGTGCATCATTTTCTTTTATATTTTATTCAAAAGTGCTCATGAATTTTGATTAGACTTTATAGCAGTCCTACAATGTAAGACACAGCACATGTTGTTTTTGTTTAAGTGCTATGTCTTACTTCCCAAATAACGGCCTTGCATAGCCTGTTCCGACGTCGGTTGACACTGGAACGAGTCGTCAAAGTTTCAGGAATATTTCACACACTTTGCAGCCTATATCGACACTCTTCCACTAATGTATGTGTAATTAATATACTTATTGTGCTGTCTTTATCCTGTTGGAATCAAAATATGACACTAGCAAATGAATGCATATTCATGTTCCGTTGACATACATTTGAATTTGTTGCAATGTGACAGTAGTCGAGGGACGCCGAAGTATGTTCAATTAGGTTCCTATGTGGGATATGTTTCTTGAATGAAACAAAACATTGCTTACAGTTCCAATAGGCATAATATATATTTATTCATTTCGTTAAAGAATAATATTTCAACTTAATTCGTTTTCGGCATTCCCAGCTTTCATTGCTTTCCAGCCAACTGAAATGTAGGCCAACGAATCTTTGAAAACAGGTCCATTTCTTTTGTGAGAATTTGAATTTATTAGAGAAAAGTCCTCAGGGTAAGCACAGTCTGACAAAAACATTATAACTTTACTTTGTAGAAAAGCATTGTTATTGGTTGCCAGTTTTGTGTGATATTCCTGAAAAATTTACTTTCGTTACACTGTTAGTCAACATCAAAATACACTACACAGCGCCGTTAGTTAGGCTGTAAGACCCATCACTCCATGATGGGTCTTACGTGGTAGGACCTACTTTATAGAAATGTTGTTTTAGGAGGTTGTTGTGTTAGTTTCCCTGGCAACTAGGTAGAAAACTGCTAAGCTAATTTAGTTGAAGTTATGAAAATTTGTACATCAAATTTTCAGATTTTTAGCTCTGTAACCTCCTTAGGCCCCCCCCCCCCCCAAGAAATGGGTGTGTTTCCTATTGCACTGGTTTTAAAATTATGTAGGAAGGGTATCTTTTATACCCCAGGCAGAAAAAAAGGTGCTAGGGTTGGGAATTAAAAAGAAAGGGACAGTCAGCAGACCGGAAACATAATATTTTCTCACATGACTTGTCTGTGGACACCAGACAGCCCCATCCCAGCACATAGAGCTGTTGGAGTTTTATGGATGTCTCCTTATGGTTCTAAAATTAAAGGCTTTTCTGTCTGTTTATCCCAATCCTATTTTGATCATTGGGTATTCTGTCTACAAAATAAAAATAATTTTGAAAACAGATTTTTGGATGGATTTTGTTGTTTTTTTTTTTTTTTTTATAGTTTCATGATATTTTTTCAGCTAAAAGACAAGTTAATGCTGTTACATCTTATGAGCTAAATGTCCTAAGAAAGATTAAAAGTGTTTCTGATATAGACTTCATTGAAAACATGGTAGTGGAGAGAAATATCTATACTTGGTGATTAAAAGCAGATTAAGATTGCTGAATTCATAAATTGGATTGTAAAATAGTAACATACAAATTTTGGACACTTTATTTTATAATGGGACCGAAAGTGTTTTCAACATGGACATAATTAAAACGTGATAGTACAATTTATGGTGGTAGTAAAACTTTAGAGTTTGGTATTCCAAAAATGGGTTTAAATTACTCTTGGTACAGGCTTGATTGAATTGTATGTTGGACTACTGGGTTGAAATTTTAAACGCATGACATCTGAAAAAGAAAAGAGACTTAAAAAGATTAAAAATAAATAAATAAATAAATACAAATCCTAATACTTCACAAAATTCCTGCTGATAGTTATAATCAATGTGATAATGAAAAAATATAATTATTGACCTGAAAGTGAAAGACACATTTTAGTTATTATTATAGAATTTGGAGTTGTAAACTATGTTGAAATGGTTTGTGGTGTTGAAACCACTGTCAATTAATTATGTAAGGTTTGGAGTTGGTTGAAAGGTTCAAGTAATCCTTTATGCATATGTCATTAAGTTGTTTTGTATGGGAGGGAGCATGCAGCCTGCACTGTGCAAACCTGCTCCCTAAAGGAGAAATGTAACTGCACCTTGAAGAATTGTTGTTAAAGCAACTGTAATGGCTAATGTGAAATATGAAAAAGACAAAGAGTTTGATCTGAAAAAGAAGCATACATTTTTTTAGCAATTGGTTTGTAGTATTTAATCTAGAAGTGTTCGTTGGGTAACAGGTTTTTAACTTAGATTCCATTCCTAATGGGATAAGAATGGAGCAGCCTGGCTGTTACACACACACATACCCATTAAGGGTGTAGATATAACTGTCTGTCTTCCCTGGCTTGAGTTACTTTTCTTAATTTTGATTGAACTGAAGTACATGCCTTCTTGCTATATTCATTTCCATTGTTTGTCTCATTTTTGATCTAAAAATTGTATTTTGGTAGCATTTAGAGTAGTCTAGTCTTTTTATATAGATGGAGCAACCACATAAATGCTCAAACCTCATAGATAGGTAGATAAAATTGTCCCTCTTCCTCTCGCATGAATTGGATTTCTTCATTTTGATTAAACTGAGTTATCAATTCCTTTCCTGATTTACTAAATTCCATACTGTATTGCTAATTATATCTTCCTTTCTTGCATCCATGATTTCTTATATAAGTTATGTGCATTTAATTTGCATTTTTATTAGGTTTTTTTATTCATTATATGCTATGGATAAGGCTATAAATTTTGGACTTGACCTTGTCCACAATTAAGTTCATTTTCTACCTGACCTAAATCATTGAATTTGGTTTTGTAAACATGTCAATATGAGTCTAGAACTTTGGAAATTCCCCATGAATTGCTGTGTCTGCCTGTTGTTTTCTACATTTTATATTATAATTTTAGAAATAAACCTTTTAATTATAACTAGGATTTTAGCTTGAAAACATTTAGAATTTTCCAGAATGACACTTCCTATTAGGTATTAGTTTTATTTAGAAAAATGTTAATTGTAACCTGAGGTCAAGCAGAGGACTAGATAATCTTGTTCTTCTTTATTTATTTATTCATGCTTTAAGACTGGAGTGAAATCAGTTTAATTATCGTTGTGTTCATTTTGGCTGGAATTTATTTATTACAATTATTTAACTGAAGTGATTCTTCATTGTTCAAAAATTACATTCTTGGAAATAGAGACTGACTTACAGTGAAATTTCAAATAAGGAAATACATTATTTCTTGAATTTTACAAAACTTGACGATTCTCACTCTATTTATAATTATATTTTTTCATTTGTTAAAGAATGTTTGTGTCAATAATGTCAGCTGTAGGTGATATTGAATTATATACAATGAATTTGTATTTTTGTGCTCTGTATCTTTCATTGCTCACATTGGATTATAACATGCAGTTGGGTATCATGCTGTATTTTACAGTGGACATGTGGGTTCTTTTTCTCTTTTGTATCCCAAGAAGTATATAAATATCTTGTTTTCCAAGTGTCTCTATGTTTTTGAATTGTTTTAGTATATTGTGATAATTATAAATACATTTTTTATGTGGCTGTAACCATGTTACTCTTTCTTTACCAATTTCACTATTTTTCTATAATTCATAAATTCTAATTATGATGGTGTACCTTGTACAAAATTGGTCAAGTCATTTCTTGGAGCCTTTTTTTCTTCTCATGCCACATTGGGGATTTCAATTGCACTTTTCATGATTTCTTATTCTAAGGCTTAGAGTATCTGTGACAGTCACATATAGTAACATGAACAGCACATGTCCATGTTATTTTTTCATTTCTCGTGAAATTTTGGATCTCGTTCTAAACCTTTACTCTACTGACCCAATCTTTTCAAGTTCAAAATTTAAGACTACATCACCTCAACGTAAATACAGAGTGTGTGCAGAGGTTTACTTCTGGCTTGTACTATAGCCATGTAGATAGCGGAAATGTTGTACGCATACTGCTTGTATATAGAGATCACGTGCAAGTATTGTGGTAAACAAAGCAGGGATTGGCGGGCATTAAAATTATTCAGCCAATCCGAAACGAAATTGCTGTGGCACCGGGACCTAGCCCGTTGACCTTGCAAACCATGATTGAAATCACAAAAATTCATACAATAATCGGAGATATCGTTAGTAATGATAACCTTACCCGAATACATGGATGTAACCTTTGACTGCTTGAGGAGGTAATTACATTTGACACTCTTGCATTGTTGTACAATATACGGAAATGGTAACGATCATTTCGTTTTACCAGGGGTCGTCTCAAAATGTCAGTGTATTACTCCATTAACAGCGCGTGCGACTAGAATCAGCTCATCGGGAAAATATGCAAAGGGGGTGGGGTGGGGGCATAGCAGTATATGGTGTGAATTAACAGTAAATTGGAGATCATATATTTCAATATTTAAAATGGCGACTGCCTACTCTGTACATATTATAACATGGGTTTTTAAGAGAAACATGTCCTCGTGAATGTATTTAATTTTAAGTTGATAATGTGATTAAAATGTCTGTACAGTTTTCGACCCCCCACCCCGATTCAGTAGTTTCTGAAATCACTTGTACATGGCGCTGCTATTTCTGAGGCAAACAAATGTTTCCAGTATGCCAACCGTCCATGTTTCTTATTGCCGTCATAGCAATTTTACCCCCCCCCCCATGGTATAAAATAAAGTACAACTCCCACACCAAACACAGTCACATTGTTTTAATTGTTTTGTTTGATTATTTTTTTAATGAAAGAAATGAAGTTGCCTACCCGAATTTTAAAAGTCAGTGGAATTGGAAACTAATATTTTTTTCCTTAGGGAACACAAGTGCAGTTTAGAGGTATGTCCCTACAATAATTTTTTTTTGTTCTGATGGTCAGTATGGGGATAGTTGTTGGCACAAAGAAGAGATGTTGCCAGGGCAAGTGATAATTTGTATGAATTTGCACCTTTGGAGACCAGTGATGCCTGAGAACTCCTGCAAATTGGTTTAAAGTCGTGCATATGAAAATGTACTCTGCACATCCTATGTTTTACAGCTGTTCACTGTTAAAACTGCTTGTCTTGATGTAAGTCATGCCCGTAGTAATATCATACCACTAGTTGCTATGTCTTTTTTGTAACTGTCTACACAGCTGGTTTATTTGGCTTGACATCCATTATGCTTTTGGGATCACCATTACACTTTTTTCACCGAAATGCATCTTACTCTTGCCTGTATGTGGACTATGCTCTTCTTGTACATTTAAAAATAAAGTAAAATAAATCAATAAAAAGGTGTGTTTGCCATTTTTATTATCATCTCTTTAATCCCACTCATCATATAAATTTGAAAATATTCTAAAAAGAAAGATTGCTGTATAAGAATAATGTAAGAGTTAATTTGTCCATTCTAGACTACAGGAGTCTGATGGTTTATCAATAAAATACATGAAATATGTGACAATATGAAATGACAATGTTAGTTTTTCATTGTTTTTTGTATTGATAAAACATCAGACTCGTGTGTCTAGACTTCCATATATTTTCCTTATTTTATATTTAACTGTATATGACCCATTTCAAAGAAGGCAAGCATGTTTCTTTAATTTGAAACTTTGCCTATGCCAATTTATTGCATTGATAACCAAGTTAGTCAGCATACCAGTCTGTACTTATAAAGAGATGGTGCCAGATATCAAACGAAAGGTTGTCACTCTACAGTTTCTTATCTTGAATTGGAGTAGGTTTTTTAAAGAAGAATAATTTCCCAGGTTTTCCTCACTGGTTTTACTTGCTGTTTAAAAAAGACCTTGTTTATCTTGTGTTTGCACAAATACCTTTCACCCAAATAGACCTGTAATGGCTTCTGTCTGGTACATGGTCATACTTTTGATGTTCAGCAAAGTATTCTTTTTAGGTCAATTGCCACCACCGTTTTTGGCCGATGTTCAATGCACCACTCTGTTGGTTAGTTGGAATTACATACTAAGGCAGGCAACACATGAAATCCAGTAGATCTCGCTAGGGCAAAGCACCGATATAGCTGTTCGAACCGCCAAGGGTGTAGACAGGGTTATCAGAACGAAGATGGTGGAAACAGCTGTTTTATTTTTCTCCATCTCAAACATTTCCATAAAAATTTGAAGAAAATGTTATGGGAACATTACTTATATATATCCTGTTTCACCAAGGCTTTATCAAGGTTGAGTTTATAGACCTCTCAAGAATTGATTTTGGCTTCTTAGCAAGTAGGTGAGAATTATACAGTTACACAACCAACTGCTTATATAGATAATATTGGTATTTTTTTTGGTGAAAGATAGGTGAATAATGTCAGGCCCTCTTGGACCTCATGTTTAATATTTTTATGTGATAGAAACCTGTGATCTCCCAACTCATTGATAAGTACAGCCAAACCTGTATTGATGAAAACTATCAATGTGTGGCTCAGTCTAAATGTCAGAGTGTATGAAGTTAAGTGATATATTTACCATGTCTTTGAAATGTTTGGCCAGTACTGTATTTGCGGTCTAGCATAACCACATCTAGTAAATGGATGTATATTTGTAGTGAACAAGGAAGGACACATTAACATGCAACTGCTAAATATATTTTAACTAATTTCCTCCATGGAAGCAAAAGTATAAACTTAAACGGTGTATTTTTGATTTTTTAACATACGATACTAAATCATAAATTTATATTAAAGAATTTATTTCAAACTGATCTAACCATTATATGTAGATAACATGTACTTATATATCCATATATATATATATATATATATATATATATATATGCAAATGAGTATAATTTAATACAGTCTTGAAATATACAGCTGTAACTTCGATAGAAAGAATTTGTCAATTATAGTGGAGTAATATGAATTGTGTTTCCTAATGCTTGTGCCACAAGTCAGTTATTTGAGCAAAACTAAAATTGTTGATGTTGACTCCAGGATCATGTCACAGGGCATTGTTCAAATTTACATGAGAAGCTTTGCCATAGTTTACAAATGATTTCTTGTGCTTGTCATTTAGGTAGATAAAGGGCATTCAAGTGTAGGTTCAGAAATGATTTCTTTTGTTGTCATCTAGGTAGATAAAGGGCGGTCACCCAGAGAGAGAGCAGTGCCTTCATCTGTACCGGTCCCTGAGGACAGACAGGGTAAGTGTAATTACACAATATTGTTACATGTATAGGACTCCATTAATTTAGGTTTTCCACCATTGTTGTCTAACAAATTGAAAATTGGAAGGGTCTGCATATATTTATGTGACATACTGATATACAAAAAAAAACCTGTTTGCTGCATATGACTAATATATGGAAAGTAAAATTGGAATTCATTAGTTTGTAAAACATTTAGACATCCATTAGTTCAGTATTGCATGTTTGGTATTCTGGTTTGTATTGCAAAGTATATACTGCAATTTATTACGTATTTGATGACAAGATATGTCACTGGGAGAAAAATGATGTCATCACAGCGGTGATATCACTTTTATTGATCCAATGCCAGAATCATGTTTGGAACTGCACATACTTTCATGTCACATTTAGGAAGTGTATTTGCCCTTGTGTATGTTCTTCAGGTCCTGTATTTTCATATTTAAGCCCATTTTAATATTTTTCCTTCTCTGTCTCCTTTCTCTCTATCTGAATGAATGAATCTTTAAATGTGTCAAGATTGTTGATCTTCTAATATGCATTTATGTAATCAATGACACTACACTGACATGAATACATAAAATGAATCCCAAAGAATGAAAAGCAGGCTAAAAGTTTTAACTTTTTTAATAATTAGGTTTTCCACATGAATCATGCAGATTGTCAGTATTGAGCTTACATGACCTGTTGCTATTCAGTATTCTGTCAAACATATGGTATCATTTACCTATTACACTGAATGACACATTTTTAAGAAAAACATACGATTACATATAGTAGCAAAGTTGTTTAAGTACCGATTTTATCTGCAGTCATAATCATATCAGAAAATGATGGAGAATACAGGCCTTAATTTAGTGTAGATTGCAGTCTGAAACCAGGCCTTCATTTATGTAGATTGATATCTGAAATCAGGCCTTAATTAGTGTAGATTGCAATCTGAAATCAGGTCTTAATCAGTAGATCAGTGTAGATTGCAATTTGAGATCTGGCCTTGATCAGTGTAGATTGCAATCTCAAACTGGGCAGTGATTAATGCAGATTGCAATCTGAAATCGGTCCTTGATTAGTGTACATTGCAATTTGAAATCGGGTCTGAATTAGTGTAGATTGCAATCTGAAATCAGGCCTTGATTAGTTGGTAAGTGTAGATTGATATCTGAAATCAAGCCTTGATCAGTGTAGATTGTAATCTAAACTCATGCCTTGATCAGTGTAGATTGCAATCTGAAATTGGGCCTTGATTATTGTAGATCACAATCTGAAATCAGGCCTTGGTTAGTGTAGATTGCAATCTGAATTGAAGTGCCATTCAACCAAATTAAGTGACAATCAAAATTAGGATGCAGCATCTCTTAATGAAATAGACTGCAAACCTGCCAACAAAAGAAAATTACATCGAATGCAAAATAAACAAATGTTACAGCCAAAATCTTTACATATTAACTCACAATGATTGAAATATGTTATTCAGTTATGTTACACTCGAAAGCTTGTTGTGGCTTTCTGTTGTACTGCTTAACCCAAGCAACCTGCTACTTTTTGCATGATAACACCCATTAATTTTGACATAATACACAATTTAAAGCATTGTATATGAACAATCTAAAAGTGTGGAAACAATCATTAACTTGACAATACACAATTTGAAGCATTATATTGACAAGTTAAATTTGTGAAAACACTCATTAACTTGACATAAAATGCAATTTGAAGCGCCATATTTAACAAGCTAAATTTGTGATAACACATTAATTTGACATAATACACAATTTGAAGCATGATATGTACAATCTAATTTTGTGAAAAGTTGCTGTTGTAAAATTATTGTAACCCTTTGGAACCCCTTTTTATCAATGCAGTAATGCAGCCATTAATCACATTGATATAGAAGTGAGAAACAAGTCCATGCAACTTGCAGGATTTTGTCATAAAAATATAAAATATAAATAAATTAACATTTTTAGTAGACACAGAAAATATTTGTGAAGTGGAAACATTTTGTATTGTCATGAGTGGTAAAGCCACTCACGATAATACAATGTTTCTGTTTGTAACATATTTCTTTATATATCTTACAATAATGTACATATTCCTTCTCTGCACACACACACACGCACACACCATGATAAATTGTAAAACTTTCTGATACACTTTATTTTACATTATGTTTATCCACCTAGTGGTTAGAGCGTCCGCCTCGGATGCGGGAGGTCGTGGGTTTGATCCCCGGTCGAGTCATACCAAAGACTTGCAAAAATGGTACTAACAGCTGCCTCGCTTGGCACTCAGCATTAAGAGGTTAGTGTTAGGACTGGTCGGCCTGGTGTCAGGATAATGTGACTGGGTGGGACATCATGCTACATGTCTGCGGTATGATGCCCCGGTGCTAGACATCACTGTAAACTGCCACACTGCAGACGTCATAGCGATATGACTGGAAAATTGTTAAAGCTACGTTAAAAATCATAATCACACACGCACACACACGTTTACCCACCAGGCCCCATTATCATTACATACATGTCATAATGGTTGTGTCAGTTAGGGTATTGGTTTATTTAACATAAAAACAAATATGAACTAACATGCCTCTGAGAATTGGTTTATTTTGCATTGCAACAGACATTAGATATTAAGACTTGGTTAGGAAATTGGCTTATTTTACTTGGCAGCATACATTGTTATGACTTCAGGTCTTTAGTATGTGACCGAAAGAAACTGAAGCTAACAAATTAAATAAAATTTTACAATTTATTTCCCAAAAAAAAAAAATGAAATTTCGAAAGACCCTCACAGTATTATAAATTAATCCCCCATAATCCTAAATGTCGTATCACAATGTCCAAGAATATTCTGACTGAATTCCAGTAGTCTTGAAGAGCCAATAGTCTGAAATGTCCTGATAACATATGCCATTAGTCTTGAATATCCTGTTATACCAATGATGCACTTTGTAATTTCCAATGAATAATTTAAATAATTCCTCTCAATGTATATCTGAATACGACTGTAAACTTGGTAGATTCTCAGAGACGGATTATAAGACTGAAATAAATATTGTTTGCCAAAACCTTTATATAACAAATATCAGTTGACCTGCAACTTAATGGGAATTCCAGTGTGATTGTAAACAGGGCTAGACTTTAAACTTGAATTAAAGTAGACAACATAACCAAAGTCAGAGAGGCATAAATTTTACCCTCAAAGACAAAAGTCAAATGCAATATAAATTAAATAAACATAATTGGAATTGACTTATAGACATGAACTACCTATACATAGTTAGTTGGTGGTTGTTACAAGGGTTTAGCAGGGGTTTTCTTCCACCATTTATACTGTCCACCATATATAGGTATCATGTGCTAAAAAGGTCATTAATCTCACATCAGCAGCTTCAAGACTCAGTTAGGGACCAATCCAGGTTTTTATCACTGCTAGGCTTTTGAATATGCTAATTTTTTATTCCCATATAAACTAGTGTTTTTAAAAAATGTTGCATGACATTGCATTATATTTGTTCATGAATAATTACAAATATACTTGTACCAAAATGAAACTTTATCCAATAATAAACATCAAAGACTTCTTCAAATAAGTGAGGGATATGTTTTTCTATAGTATCTGTCAAATTCTTGAATGTTATACTCCATTCCATAAGCTTGACAATGAAAAACTTGTCCTTGTGCTAAGTAATTTAATTTCCCTATGGCTGGTATTTTGCCTATCATGGGTTCAAGATACAGGCAGATTATTTAATATAGATATATTTGGTCTCCTTAGCTAGAGGAAAGTTAATATCATGATTAGGATTATTATTTAGTTGATGACCACTCTGGTGGCCTAAGTGGTTAGAGCATCTTCTTTGGATATTGGAGGTTGCAGGTTCTAACCCTAGCCGAGTCATACTAAAGACTTATAAATCTGGTACTAGCAGCTGCCTTGCTTGGCACTCAGCGTTGCGAGGTCAGTGTTAGGACTGGTTGGTCTGGTGTCAGGATAATGTGACTGGGTGGGACATAATGCTACATCTTTGTGGCATGATGACTCAGTGCTAGACATCACTATAAACTGCAGTACTTAAGATGTGACTGAAAAACTGAGTTTAGACGATATTATTATTATTCATTACCATTCCAGAAGCCTAAGTGGTTAGAGCATCTGCCTCAGATCTGGGAGGTCGCAGGTTCGAACCTTGACTGAGTCATACCAAAGACATAAAAGTGTTACTAGTAGTTGCTTCGCTTGGCACTCAGCATTAAGAGTTAGCGTTAGAACTGGTCGGCTTGGTGTCAGGATAATGTGACTGGGTGGGATATGATGTCACATATCTGTGGCATAATGACCAGTGCTAGATATCACTAAACTGACACACTGCAGACATCATAGCAATATGACTGGAAAATTGTTGAAGCAATGTTAAAAATCCAAATCACACATTCATTATTATTATTATTATTATTATTGTCATCTGTGCTCAAAACTGATCTTTACTTGAAACTAATGGAGGCAAGCTGGAATGTAATTCTGATATGGCTGCAAGCAAAAGAAAGATTGAAGTAGAAATTTTTTTCTAGTAATATTTTGTATTTAGAATTCAAAATTTGAGAGCGGACATTGAACATAATACAGCTAATGCTAGTATTGCACACATTACATTTTGGACTGTGTCCTTGTATTGTGTGTAATTATTAATTATTTGCATTGTTGTTGTGTATTATTTAGTCCTGGTCCTTGTATTATGTGTAATTATTACTTACATTTATTGTTGTTACATTTTGGACCTGTTCCTTATATTACATATAATTGTTACTTATTTGTATTGTTGTGTATTATGGAGACCTGGTCCTTGTATTACAGTATGTATAATTATTTTATTGTTGTTCTGTATTTGGGTTCTATTTGAATATAGTAAAATATTTAGTAAATTATCATGCAAGTGTCATTAACTGTAGGTAGAAGTACCCAATTCATTTCATGCAAAGCATTTCAAATGAATTAGATACTTTTAGCAATATTTAATGATGCCGACCTGAAAAAGTACAGTTACATGTGTTTTGCATAACAAAGTATATAGTGTTATCCCATTCGAATGTTCTCACTGTCAGTTACCATCTTCTTGTCCACACAACTTTATTTCAGAGTTCACTCATAAACTAAATATTTAAATTGTTTCCATGTACCACATAAATTGTTTAATGGCTTTGTGTCCATGAAAACCTTCAACTTGAGTATGACTGTTGAAAGATAACTTAACAGTAGTCTTTTAATAGAAACTGGCAAATTCCAAACCAAGCCTGCCCCCCAACAAACATATGTGGTTATGGTTTTGAACAAGAGTAAATAAAAACACAAGTGGTATACAAAACACTCCATAACAAAGAAATATCTACATATCTAAACAGTTGTTTCACAACTCAGACAATATCAGCGATGGTTTTCAACCCAGATCATGGAACAACTGGCCATGTTTCTTTCAGAGATTCAACAGTTCTACCAAGAGACAGCCCATATCACTGAACAAGGCTGCTTAAGGCTTAGAAAATCTTCATTGCTTAAAATATTTTATGCAGTTCCTTTACATGCTGGTTTCTTTTTGCCAAATACTGATAAAACCTGTAGACTTGGTTGCCGGTGTTGTAATCTGCAGTGTTTTTGTACAGCTATAGATGCATCTTAAGATATGCAAGAACTACTTGATAAGCCGCACAATGAAATCATCTGAGGAAAAAATTGTCTTCATGCAAACTTACACCCATGCCTGTATGTCTCCCAGTCATGACATTTGCTCCATCCGATGAGAGTCCAATAACTTTTTCCAGTCGAATATGTCAGTCTGCAAATAGTTCATGAACGTTGTAATTGTTTTACCTTTTCCATTGAAGACAAAAGTTTGCGGTTAAAAATAGTTATAGGCTTTCCATTTTGAATCACTCATAGATAGACAATCTGTGTTTTTGTCTATGATCACATTCACCAATTCATCACTGATTATACCTACATAGGGACTTTGTACAGTATCAGCTTATCATTTTCTTCTGTGGTAACTTTGGCGATGGCGATTTCCTTTTCTTCTACTCCATCATGGTGGGAATAGGTCTTTTCATTTTCAAGAGATGGACATCCACAATCTTTCAATTGTTTCATCAAGCTAATGGAAACATGGTAGCTGCATCATCTTCCTGAGCCAGCCAAAGTATAGCCATCATTTGTGTTTCTAATGCAGTTGTTGTCTGGCTCTGACTTTTTTCCACAACAGTGAACATTTCTTTCTGCTTTTTAAGAATGCTATCTGCACTGAAGTGCTTTTTTTGAAGGGCAGTCAGTGCCGATTGTTTTCTCTCTTTGCTTTTGCACACTCTGCACAATATAATTCTGTTTCTCCTTCAGTTTCTTCTTTTCAGTGCAATGGAAAAACATCTTTGCAAGCCATGTATTATTGTACTCCTTGGTTCTTAATTTCTTTGCAGTAATTCCTGATTTCTCCATTGTACTCCTTGGTTGTTAATTTCTTTGCAGTAGTTCCTGATTTCTCCATTGTACTCCTTGGTTCTTATTTTCTTTGCAGTAATTCCTGATTTCTACGTTGTACTCCTTGGTTCTTAATTTCTCTGCAGTAGTCCCTGATTTCTACATTGTACTCCTTGGTTCTTAATTTCTTTGCAGTAGTTCCTGATTTCTCCATTGTACTCCTTGTTTCTTAATTTCTTTGCAGTAGTTCCAGATTTCTCCACGCTCAAGTTTGAAATTTGTGTCATAGAAGGCAACAAAGATTTTGACAAATAATTCTTTGAAATTAGATGGTGATGTTTTCATCTGCTGTACTTGTACTGGGACCTTATCCATATTTATCCTTAGTACTGTAAATAAAAAGAACTTATCGATAGCTGTGCCATGATTATAGATTCTGCATTGTAAAAGAAATGAAGCAGAAAGTGACTGCTTGGATTAAAGTCTGTGAAACAGAAAGTCTGACAGTTAGAGCAGTGATTGAATTTGTATTGTTTCATCTTGAATCAAATATCAAACCCTCGAAAACCATCAAAAAGATAAGCCGATTCGCCTTCTGGTGTTTTGTTCTTGCTGACAATTACTGTCAAAGTTGACAGGGATATAAGACTACGACTGTATGAAAAGAATAAGGTGGCTTTTTGCACACCTTAATGTTGATATGGTTAACTTTCAAGACTTTAAAATACAGTATGTGGGGACATGAATACTGACAGCCTCATCTTTTTCGGGTACAAAGGCAAATTTTATTACTAAAAACTGGCATATACTGGTGTAAATGAACCTCTGTTAATGATGTATACTTTATTGTAAATGAAACAGTGCCAAGCTAACATCCAGTATGTGTACCACAGCAACTAATTCTTGTTATTGCTGAAGACTGTTAGAGTTGGTTTCAACACTCGATAATTAAATGGAAGAAATGGTCTTATCTTGAATTCCAGGAAATTCTTTATGCGCAGATAATTGTCATTTGCAAACTGCATGCTTACATAGCTACATTTGCCAGTGATTGCAAGTTGTAAATAACATGTTGACGTACATGTAGCTATTATAATTTAGAATATTCTAGTAACAGACTTGTTTATAATTTTATTGGAATTTCCCTTTGAAATGACATATATAGGCCAAGTCAAAATGTATATTAGTAGGGACTAAATAACCAAATAATTTATTCCTGTTTTAAGATCAGTCTGTTGGAATCCATTATGTAAATTAATCCCTGGAATTACTACCATGTACATCCTATCTCAAGCTGAGAAATGGCATTAAACCCAAAACCACAACAGCAGCAACAACTAGGCGCTCATTGACTTCGGATTAACACATTATTTTGGAATTATTGAGAACACATTTAAAAGGCATTCTGGAGTGCATCATTGTGGCACATAAAAACATTCAAGACTTGGAATTCATTCAAAACATTCTGTACTTTTGGATTTGTCCTAAGGCATTTAGGGTTATTAGGGATTTAATTCCCAATACTGTACCATTACTCTTAAATTTTCACTTTGCAACTTAAAGAAATTGTTATTTGATTTTATTTAAATTGTTTTTTTTATTTCTTTCTGTCACTCAGTTTTACCCTTCACTGCGCATCAATCTGGATTTTTAACTGCCTGATTTGGACAGGAGCTGCCTATTGATTCAATTGTTTGGCATCCCTTTTTAGTTTATATTTTGTGCTATAATACTTTTCTTTAGAATGGGAAATTTGTTGTGGACACTGGATCATGTGGATGTGGATTGAGTATGGTTGGTTGCTATGGCAACCAAATCCAGCATAGAATGTGTAAAAATCATGAACAAAATTGTATATTTTTTTAGAATTCATTTATATTAAGCTTACTACTTTCTTGACAAATTAGTCAAGGATGAAATTGTTTCAATTTATGATTGAGACAAGTGAGATTTTCTAATTACATGTATTTTGTTTGGATAGTCAAAATTCACACAAATATTGAACACTTAAATTCAGGTACAGTCTTGAGCTGTATATTCTGTGCTTATATTTCTCTGACTGTACTCCCAAGTTGATCATTAATTGGACTATCTTTGGCACCAAATCTGTGTAAAGTCATGTCCATGCTCACTTTCTGGATATTTACCTCATTTTGTAATGATTCAAATGCAGTCAGTTTCGAAGCAACATTACCAAGTTTCACAGGAATTTGATTGGGCTTTCCAAAACATCGAGGGTTTTATAGTCAAACTGGTAAGTGTTTACGTAACTTGGGAAATACATTTACGTGTTCATCATGATCATGCTCAAACTTTGCTATCTTGCTGTTACTGTTACTATGATTAACATTTTTTTGTTGTTGCCACTTCATTGTCTCCGTCAGGCGTGAGTATTGCAATGATTTTGCTATTGTTCATATCGAGCTCCCCCATTTTTGTGTCATTGGCAAGTGGAATTCCATTGTTTATTTGCAAAATTACCCAGTTGACCCCACAGTCTGGTGACAAAATGTCAGTTTGACATTGCTGGATTTTAGCTGGCCAAACAGATTCTGAAACATGACAAATTCAGTAAGGTCTGTTAACATGGCTAAATCGTCTTTGGTGGCAAATTTTAATGTGTCCATGTGGATAACTCACATGCCATGGTGACGCCTTGATCGTCAATAGATATGTGATTGTTATCTATTGCAGTATTTTTAATTGCATGTAATTATTTGCCAGTGTCTCCCTGCTGTCTCTTTATGTAATGCAGCCATGGGGGTTAATTGATTTTGTGCTTGCATCAAGCACCTCAGTGGATTCTAGTCCACATATGTCTCGGTTTGTGTGGGCAACATTGATATCTGTATGATGTTATGTAGCTAGGCATTTACGTCTTCTTTGACATAATTTATACATTTTCATGGTGGTGTCAACCTATATGGATGAAAATATTAACTATGCATAGATCAATCGAGTATACATCCAAACCAGTTAGTACCAGAGTGATCTCTGGAATGTAAGTTTATTATTCCTGTTTCACGTGGCAGTGGTGATTCTGGTAAATTCATTGTGCATAAAAACACCTGAAATATATTTTTTAACACACCATGTTAAATAAATCAAAATTCAATCTAGTCGCAATCTTGTCACTCTGTTTTATCCATTGTGAGCTACTTTCCTCCCTGTGGCCTTTTTGAGTGCCATTCTGGTAGTGGTTCGATCAGCACCATTCATGGCGGCCTTTGCAACTTTATTTGCTGCATCAGCGATAAATCTGGGTACTGCAGAGCAGAGTGGGAATTATCCGCTGCACTTGGCCATATTGAACACTTCATTGGCTGATAGTGTTATTTCCACTCCATGCCATGCTTCTTGTGCTTTATTTAAATGAATATCTGTTGTGCGTTAAGCACTAGATTATTTGGTCCAGCAGTCAACTGGGATTCAGATAAATGTTGTGTTGCTCATTATTTTTGGTGGCGAATCATAGTTTTGTAAGCAGACTCTGGTGCATTCTAACATTCACATGGTTGTATGAAACATTTTTTGTTGTAACTCAGGTGATTAATTGAGCAACATGTTTCTACAGGGGCATCAAAGACCATCATTCATCAACCAACCTCTTGAGCATCAGTGTTTTTTTTCCAACAGCACCACTGCCATACACTCAACACCACCAGGCAATGATTCCAGGTGAGTTTTAAAATGCATGTCAACCATGTCAACCACAGACTGTCTAAATAAATCCAAATGTTCCAGTGAGAAGCAATATATCAGATACAATGTTGAGAAATCTTTCAGAGATGTCTGGAGTCCTGATTGTTAACATTTTCGTGGTGTCACTTAAAACTCCATAGTATTTGACATGCTCATGTGAGATGGTTTTGCCGAAAATCTATGAGGACTTCTTCAGATGGTACTTGAATCATGTTTTGTCGTAGCAATACCTTGGAGCTGTTAAGGTGGTTAAGTGCCACTGGGTTTCTTGCCTGTGAGTTCAGCCATTGAGTATCTTGAAACATCACGATCACATGTTGTGGAGCTGAAATTCCCTGCTGGGCACTAATTTGCCATGTGAACAACCGTACTGAAGCACCTTGAACTGCATCTGTCATCATCAACCACAACAACATAGACTGACCACCACCCAGCATTAGACAAAGTAATCATCGATGAGCGACAGCGTTATTGTGGGCATCCACAGTCCTAATTTTGTCAGTGTAAACTGTCATTTTAGTACGCAGTTTCTCCTGCATTCACATACTCAGTGTGCCAAATGGCTTCATGGTCAGTGCCGTTGTCATGTCAGCATAACTTTGTTTAGCCGAAAAAATACCTTTCATGACAACCCTGCAAAATCTGAAGCTTGTCTGCAGTGTGGCAGTTTATAGTGAAGTCTAGCACTGGGGCATCATGCTGCAGACATGTAGCATCATGTCTCACCCAGTCACTTGATCCTGACACAAGGCCGACCAGTTCTAACATTAACCTCTCAATGCTGAGTGACAAGCGAAGCAGTTCCTAGTACCATTTTTATCAGTCTTTTCTATCACTCGGCTGGGGTTCAAACCTGTGACTTTCCGCATCTGAGGCGGATGCTCTAACCAGTAAGCCACAAGAGTGGTCAGGTTTGTGTTGAGTTGACTTTGATAAGCCATTCTTGGTGTTCAACTATAATTTCCCATTTAACATGTCATTTGCTTTTTAAAACTCAGGATGTGTAACAATATTGATTTTGACTGACCACATTCAACCTGAATTTAACATTAATATCATTTTTAAGAGCTTTTGTGGTATTCCTCAGCTTGGGCTTGGGGAGAATCCACTTTCATGTTGATTTAACCTTGGGGGCTTCTTCGGCGTAAAATATGGCTAACATTTGGGCCAAATGTGCAGACTCGACTGACTTAAGATCTACCTCTGTATTCTTCTTTTTACACCATGCTGCATTTAATATGGTTTTCAGCTTGGTAGTAACTATATTTTAACATTTGAAATATTTTCATGTTTGGGAAGAATCGTTCATGCATATTTCTATTCCATAAAATGTAATTATATAACAGAATTGTTAAATTTTTATACTGTCACAAATATAAATTGTAAGATAAACTACATTTTATTCACATTAGAGCAAGTTGTCTCATTTTTATATAAAATGGAATTTATGACTTAAAAGTATTTTTTTTTCTTCTTGCATACAAAACAACAACATATTGCCTTTTCATAATATATGATTTAACAAAATGATAACTAAGAGCAAATTAAGTATCAAACAATATTACTTAATCTTACATTAATGAACAGTCCAGTATACTGCTTCTTCTTAAATTTTGAATACCTCTGTTATTATTATAGTTAATTTATTATCATTATTGAATGAATTAATAAATCTACCTATGTGAGTGTTGTGGCCCCACTGAGTGTTTTTCTTGGTAGATTTTGAATACCTCTGTTCCGATATGTGTAAGAAATTTCCTCTTTACGCGATTTGAAGCATTTTGGTTTTGCGGTCATCCTGATGATCAGCTGGGAACTGGACTGGTGTTGGTTCATTCAAACTAAATGATAACTCAGTTTTTGATACTTCTTCCACTTCCAAAGGCTTGTCAAATATGGATGGGTCAAAATATTCAGTATCTTGGTGTATGAAATCTATATCATAAGGCAGTTTAGCAAAAATTCTCCAAATTCTGACTTATTGGTTTCAGCATTGGATACCTATACATAATAATACCATAGAAAGGTGATCTTCACCTGGCGCACTTCAAACATTTTATCCATATTTTTTCACACATTTCGACAAAGAAAGAATGATTTTGTTCATAAAAGATCAGAAAGATGTGTTGATTTGCTCTATCCAATTCAATTTATTCACCCCCCTGCAGGTCCGGTGGGGGTTGTAGAATTGTCCTGCCATGCCTCGCTACGTGTCGCAAGAGGCGACTAAGTAGAGGCAACCTGTTTGCCGTGTGTTGCGACCCATGTCGGGGGAGGAAAGGATCCTGGTAGTTGAGCAGAGGCTTTCCAATGCAACACTACTTTGGCCTCTACTTCTCCTAGACGGGTGGTCGGGATGGGTCCGGTCTAGATGAATCGGCTGGCCACGCCGAGCCCTAGGAGGTCTTTATTTACTCGCTTACTTCCTTTATCTTTCTTCTTGTATCTCTCTTAATACCACCATTGCCCATACATTCTAT
The DNA here is from genome assembly GCA_016617855.1 of Megalonaias nervosa. Taxonomy (NCBI): domain Eukaryota; kingdom Metazoa; phylum Mollusca; class Bivalvia; order Unionida; family Unionidae; genus Megalonaias; species Megalonaias nervosa. The sequence goes on along the minus strand of JAECUM010013237.1, from coordinate 40,675 downwards.
CCCTTTAACTTTCCCTTTCCTATGTCTTAGAAGACTTCCTAGAAGGCGGTGGCTTAACGGGTCAATCGGGAGGTAATTTTATCGACTGAGTATAACACCTGTGTATCCCTGGCACTTGAAAAGTGTCCCCATGTGTTGGGCTCCATGGTGGGTGGGGAGCACGGGTGTTGAAGTCTTTCAAAAACAAAAATGGAAAGTTTAAAAAAAATCAAAACAAAAGGTCGAAACCAATATCTGACTCGGAAGAAGAACCATGCAGTGTGGAGTCATTTCCACGCTTCATGGTTATACAATCAAATGATGCCACAAAACCGATTAATGCACTCTCTCCGTTTATAATTGAAAAAACAATAACGGGAATGATCGGTACACCAAAAGGCGTCAAAAAGCTGAGAACGGGATGCTTGCTTGTGGAATGTGAACGACGTAGTCAAAACATCAAGCAAATAAAAACATTCTTCGATATTCCAGTCTCATCGTTTGCTCACACAACACTCAATACATCCAAAGGCGTCATTCGTTGTTGAGACTTGGCTGGAGTCAGCGACACAGATATCATTGAAGGGATGAAAAATGGTGTCACTGCAGTTCGTAGAATACGTATCAAACATAACAATAATCTGCAGGACACCAACACCATTATACTCACCTTCAATAAACCAATAGTACCCAGAGTGGTCAAAGTTGGCTTTTTACAAGTGAAGGTTGATGTATATATTCCAAACCCACTTCGATGCTATAAATGTCAAAGATATGGCCATCATGAAGACCGTTGCGCAAAAAGCCAAATATGTGGCCGATGTGGAGACCATTCTCACCAGGAAGCTGAGTGTAGAGCAACTCCGCACTGTGTTAACTGTGGAAAGGAGCACCACGCCAAGTCCAAGGATTGTGATACCTGGAAACAGGAGAAGGAAATACAGAGGGTTAAATACACATCCAGCATTCCCTATCCAGAGGCCAGAAAGCTTGTACAGGCAAAAACATCTCTTCCTGGCCCATCCTTCTCCACTGTAGTGAAGAACAATCCCAAGGCAACGAAGGACGCTTAAACGCAGACAGATGCACCCGAGTCAACATCAAGCACTAACACCCCCCATTACCAAGCACAAAAAACCACGGCATCTACCCAAACAACATTCAATAATACTGAACCACCGAAATCACCAAAGAACAAAAACAGATCACAAGGAAATAGGCAGCAAAATGGGTCAGAAGACCCCATCCAACTCTATAACAGGTTTGGGGACATTGAGAGCATGGATGCAGAAGATACTACTCCATGTTCTCAAAGTAGCTCCAGACCTAACAAAAAAATCATCCCCGTACTTCCTCCAGAGAAATAACCATACAGATTCTCTCCTCCAAGATCTCCACTCTAAACTTATAATGAAGAACACGATCATACAATGGAATTGTCGAGGACTTAAAGCCAATTACAATGATATTCTCCTGCTTTTAAACGATTATGATCCTGCAATACTATGCCTTCAGGAAACCTTTTTAAAAGATACGGACAACATCACACTTAAAAACTACTCCCTATTTAACACCTACGTACAGAACGTCGACAGGGCCTCAGGAGGGGTTTCTATTGCTGTGAACAATAGAGTCCCACATAGCATCATCCCTTTAAACACAAATTTACAAGCCATTGCTGTGTCACTCTACATCGAGTGATTACATTTTGTTCTATTTACATACCACCAAACACCAACTTATTACCAAATGAATTAGACACACTTGTTCAACAGCTTCCCGCACCATTTGTTTTACTCGGTGATTTTAATGCCCATAACATTTTATGGGGATCAGACTACATAAGCGACAGGGGCAAAAAAGTTGAAGATTTTATTACTAGACACGACTTGTGTCTATTTAATACCAAATCTCCGACGTACTTGCACCCAGGAACTGGTACATACACATGTATCGACTTGACAATTTGTTCTCCTTCACTACTTTTGGATTATAACTGGAAGGTCGATGATGACCTTCACAGCAGTAATCACTTTCCAATCTCTCTTAAGAACACCAACGTTACAATTGATGACATGATTCCACAGTGGAATTTAAAGAAAGCTGACTGGGACAAATTTGAAACCCTTTGTACAACTAAATTTAACAGGAATACCGTCCTAAATGATATTGATCCTATTTGACAATTTACATCCGTCTTAATTGAGATTGCAGAAGAATCCATTCCTAAGTCCTCGCCGAATTGTAAAAGAACCCCAAAACCGTGGGTCACTAAAGAATGTAAAGAAGCCATTAGACAACGCCGAGAAGCACTGAAAAAATTTAATAATCGTCCAACGCCCGAAAATTTAACTCAGTACCATATTTTTCGGGCCAAAGCTCGCCGCATAATTAAAGAAAGTAAATGAGCATCATGGAAAAAATATGTTTCAACTTTAAACTTTCGTTCCTCAGTAAAGAAAGTTTGGGACACGATCAGCAAAATAAATGGAAAGGGAAAATACAATTCATTCCGACATGTGAAGCTAAATAACAACAATTTCAATACCAAACATGAAATAGCTAATGTACTTGATGATTGTTTCTCAAAAAATTCCTCATCGTTTGATTATTCAAAAACTTTCCGAAGATTAAAAGCTCAAAAAGAAAAAACACGGTTGAAATTCACATCGAATAACTCTGAGTTATAACCAACCGTTTTCATTGTCGGAGCTTATGGAATCTTTTGAATAAGGCCCATGATACATCTACTGGGCCTGATGATATACATTACCAGTTTTTGAAACACCTTCCAGAACCATCCTTAACAGTTCTTCTGGAAATCTTCAATGATTTATGGATTACTGGTAATGTACCAAAAATTTGGAAAGAAGCAACAGTAATACCAATTCCCAAACCAGGCAAAGATAGGGCAGATCCTACCAACTATAGACCTATATCATTAACTAGCTGCGTATGCAAAACAATGGAACGAATGATCAATTCTCGGCTTGTATGATATTTGGAAACCAACAATTTAATATCTCCTTTCCAAAGTGGCTTTCATTATGGTCGTAGTACCAATGATCATCTGGTTAGACTGGAAACATTTATTCGCGACGCTTTCATCAAGAAGGAACACTTAGTAGCGGTTTTCTTTGATTTGGAAAAGGCCTATGACACAACGTGGAAGTACGGAATACTAAATGACCTGCACGATCTGGGTCTAAAAGGCTGACTGCCCTCTTTCATATCAAACTTCAGACAGGGAATTCAAGGTACGAGTGGGCTCCACCATCTCTGATATGCACAATCAAGAGATGGGTGTGCCCCAGGGCAGTATTTTATCGGTGACGCTTTTCACCATAAAAATTAATACCATCACCAAATGTCTGACTCCTGGTGTGGATTGCTCCCTATATGTTGATGACTTTTTAATATGTTACCAATCCAAGCACATGCATACAATTGAAAGACAACTACAGCAAAATATCAACAAGATTCAAAATTGGGCCAATACTAACGGTTTCAAATTCTCTAACTCAAAAACTATGTATGCATTTCTGTCAGTTACTAAGACATGATGAACCTAATCTCACGCTGGACGGAACACCTATTCCAGTTGTTGAGGAAGCAAAATTTTTAGGTATTATCTTCGACTGAAAACTGACTTTTATTCCACACCTGAAGAATTTGAAAGCTAAATGCTTGAAGTCTCTAGATTTAGTTAAAGTAGTAGCGCACACTGACTGGGGTGCTGATAGAAAAGTCATACTCAGTTCATTTATTCGCTCGAAACTAGACTATGGTTGCGTTGTCTATGGTTCAGCTAGGAAGTCCTATTTGAAGATGCTTGACCCAATTCATCATCAGGGAATAAGACTTGCTTTGGGAGCATTTAAGACATCCCCGTGTGAAAGCCTACTCGTTGAAGCGAACGAACCACCTTTATCACAACGTAGAGAAATGCTTTCTGCACAGTATGCTCTCAAATTAAGATCAAACCCTCTGAACCCTGCTTTTTCGGCTGTTTTTGAACCCAAATTAAAACCTTATATGACAATAAACCAAACGTCATACCTACCTTTGGCATTAGAATATTACCATGCCTTGATAGTACTAAAATTGATCTTTCAAAAATCCAGAAAACGTCCATCTCCAAAACACCTACCTGGCTACTTCAGCAACCAAAAGTACTTTTCACATTACACGATGGAAAAAAATCGGAGACAAACCCATCTATCTTCCACTCCTCTTACCATGAACTCCTCACCCAATTTGAAAATTATACAAGAATATATACTGATGGATCAAAAGATGAGGAAAAGGCTGCTGCAGCCTTTGTTAGTGGAAAACACACAAGAAAAGTTTGCTTGCCAAATGGTACATCAATTTTCTCAGCCGAAATCAGAACAGTAGACCTTGCCTTGCAATATATTGAAAGCAAGCGTATTTTAAACAGCATCATCTTCTCCGATTCACTATCAGTACTTCATTCACTACATAATAGAAAACTGGAGAATCCATTATTAGCCAATATTCTCCTCAAACATACTGAGCTGAGTACCTTCCACAATATAGTATACTGTTGGTTACCCAGCCATATTGGAATTAAATGTAATGACAAAGCAGACCGCGATGCTAAAATGGCCCCATCACTGGAACCATCTGATTTTAAAACACTGTATACTGATTTTAAACGTAGTATCAAAGAATGTTTACGTCAGAAATGGCAGACATCATGGAATGATGCCGTGAATAACAAACTTCATGCCATCAAGCCAACCCTAGGAGAACGGACTCCTTCCTACAGAGCCGTCCGTAGGGAGGAGGTAGTCATTGCAAGAATTCGAATTGGTCATACTTATTTAACCCACTCCTACATACTAAAAGCAGAAGACCCACCAGAGTGCGTATCTTGAAATGAACCATTCACCGTTAGGCACTTTATGTTGGAGTGTTGCGACCTCCAACCTATGCGTAATCATTATTACAATGTGCATGACGTTTGGGAGCTCTTTGATACAGTTAGCGTTTCTTATGTTATAGACTTCCTGAAGGATGTAAATATTTATCATAAGCTATAGCTTGTATGCTATCACCTTGAACAGTTTTATGTGCTATATATACCGTCGTTAGATTTTAATTACCTTTCATCTGTTTTCGTTGTCATACATCATTTGCACTCCCCGTTGATCGGGAAACTTTATTTATTTATCACCGATACCATTTTATCGTTTTACTTTCAACTGTTTGGTTTCGTATCGCTGGTTGATACGAAACCTCTTACCACTTTTAAATGATGAATGATATAACCTTTTGTATGGCGCTAAATAGTCTCATAGTGCTGGTGCGCCGTAAAAATTCAACCAACCAACCAACCAACCATCAATTTATTCAATTCTTTAAAAGAAAATGTAAGAATGTTCATTGTCTTTGATGCTTACATTGTGTCTCTCCTCACTGGCAGTGTTTATCATTTGCTGTACACGTGACTATTTATAGAAGTGAGTATATTTAGAAAAGTAGTATTTCTCATAGTTTATACAGAAATGCAATTCATTTTGATCATCTGGTAATATTGTGACCAGTGGAAATCTTAAGTCACCTTTACCAACTAATGCCATTGCAATTATAACAGTGTACACTGTTCTAAACAGTGTTACTGATGCAGTTATCGGCTGTGAGAAATGTGGCAAACCTGTGTTGATTAGCAGACAGGATACTTATAATGGTGGGGAGTTTATTTGCCATGTCAGAACAGCTGATAAGGATTTTTATGAGGACTCACTGATAGGAAAAAAGAGAATTAGTGAAATGCAGTTTTTTCATGGTATGTATCTTTGGTATGCAAGATAATACTAGGATTTTTCACGAGTTTTTTTGTCTGTCTTCATGACAACGATGTTGCATTGTAAACAAATGATGTGGTTGTGATGTCAATGAGAGACTCGTTTTCTCGAGAGCTATGAGTTTATGACACTGCATCAAAATAGGGTAGCATCAGATTAGGGTCTGGGATGATAGAGCTCCAATTTCTTTTTGGATATTACTGGTACCAGTAAATTGAGTAATATCTGGAAAAAGTGGAGATCTACTTGTTCAGGTCTGAGATGGCGCGGGATCTGCCTCCCACACACACACCTAATTTCTAGTATCCTCTGACCCTTAAATGATGTTACATTTTGTTATACTTGCATTACATAGAGCGGAATCCGAAGGTGATTTATGTCTGAGAATGACTGCTCCGGTGGCCTAGTGGTTTGAGTATCCGCCTTGGATGCGGGAGATCATGGGTTCGAACCCCCACTGACTCAACCCAAAGACTTGTACAAATTGTACTAACAGCTGCTTTGCTACACACTCAGCATTAAGAGGTTGGTCTGCGGCATGATGTCCCAGTGCTAGACATTACAATTATTTGCCACACTGCAGACATTGTAGCGATATGACTGAAAAATTGTTAAAGCTATGTTAAAAATCCAAATAACAAACAAAACACATTTTCTGAGAAATCTTGGAACCTACACGACCATGACGTCACACGTCCGATAGTCACGTGATGTCGACCAAAATAAACTCCCTTCCAATGTTGTTGTCATACAAAAATTCAAAATTATTAATGAAAGTAACATATTGCTTGTAAAAGAATGAAAGGACACATAATTCTCAACATATTTATTCCTAGAACAATGACCAGAAACCAGTTGCTCTCATAGGAACCTTAACAGTTTAGCCCGATTCATCAAGCTGATTGCTCATGCCAATGCGGTAGTCACATGATACAAAGCCATCATTGACAGGTGCTCTGTTCTTGATGAATCTGACTTTAATTTGGGGAAATTAATAGGATATACTGGTATGTGATGCTAAAGTACAATCTGCACTGTGCAAGTACTGTACATTATGATACAACCTGGTCTCCCAGGAAAACTCCTAACCATCCCATGGAGTTATAAAGTCTTTATTTCTCTAGATTTAATTTTATGTTGGAGAAATCAGAAAATTTGCACATGCAAAATGATAATAAAAACAAGTACTGAAGTTTTTAAGAGTCTGTTGATGTGGTTATTGAAAGAGCTGGTCATTGCTGCATGATGTATTCATCTTGCCAGATTTTTGTGACGTTTTTTTGCCTACAGGTGTTGGGATGCTGAAATACTATAGTTTTTACCTGCATGTAAAGTTTTAAGACCCGGAAAAAAGTATTTGTTTTGTGTCCCAAGGTTTACAGTTATTATGGTATGCTCTTTTCATTGTATTAGTTTTAGTAACAAATAAATAGTATCAATGTCTGTAAAGATTTAGTAGTAAAGAATTTTAGTATATTTTGACTTGGTAACTGGTATTGGTTGTACTGTTGCATCTTATTTGGATGAACAGAAATCACTGAATAAATGTGCAGTCTGTCATAAAATATTAGTCCTAAATCAACACTTGTTCTTCCGTTGCACTAATTCATACCATTATGCAATTTTTGTTTGGTTACCAGTGTATAAATCATCAGATGGCTAATTCTCATTCATTGTGAAATACATGTAACTCTCAAAGGAAACACTAAGACAGTTGAGAACAGTGCTGCTTGGTATTGCTTGCGATGATACAGTTTGGCAGTCCCTTGTCACGGATGGGACATCATGTTTTAGCTTATAATATCTCAATACCCAAATAGTTCTGGCAATTTTTTTTTACGTTTAGAAGAATGAACACATGTCAGTACAATTGATGCATATTGAATGAATACAAGACCCCGATGGAGGCGTGTTGTTTTTTGCTGCTTATTATTTCTTTTGAAGTTGAAGTGGATTAACATCTTTTGCACAGATGGAATTCCGAGAAATTGGGTGTTTTTGCCAGGTTTCACTTAATTTGAAGATTACTGTGAATTTGACATGTAAGTTACGAAAATAAAATCTAAATGAGAAGCTACAATTACAATAAAATCATAACTCAACTTTAGTTTGAGGATAACAGTAAATTTCTTGCGATGACCCTACTCACGAGTGGGAGAAAAATGTGAAGACCTTTATCAGTTAAGTGTGAAGTGTGACGTTGATTCTGGACAGCACGGAGAACAATCATCCTGTAAATATCAAAATACATGATTATTGATTGGAAAAATTAGGAAGGTATGCAATAGTGGAGCATTATTGATACAACCTGTCTTACACCAAAATCATTTGCTGCATTAATGCAACGCATTTAACCACCCAAATCATTGTACTCCTTTGATACAACCCATCTTAACACCAAGATCATTGTACTCCAATTTGATACATCCCATCTTAACACCAAGATCATTGTACTCCATTGATGCAACACATCTAACCACCAACATCACTGTATTCCATTGCTTTGTGTTAAGTATCTAAAAAGGAAGATGTATATTATAAATACGCAATCATGAGAATCTTACAAGTAAGTCTCGATATTATTACATTATTATTAGAGTTTCATGGCCATTCTCACTACTTCTTTTGTATCAAGATTGTCTAGATATTATTATATATTACATTTTTCTTTCTTTATTATGACTTATAGCAATCTGATTGGCCAGGAACTTTTTGAGTTTTTTTGGTTCATACTTGTGTGAACCCATTTCTTTAAGCGATGCCCACCTGCACTATTTTTCTGTTCATGAACTCAACGAATGAGGACTACATATAAAATATAGTCATTCAAACTCAAACTTCTTATGCAAGAGTTTAATTATGAACCAAATACTCGACCTTTTTTCAAATAAGTGAGATAGTGTTGCTGATGCTACAAGTAAAATAGACTTTTAATGAATAAACATTGTCTGCTTACATATTTTGATGTGAAGACATGATGGTACTGTACGAAAATTCATCAGTGTTTGTATATATTAATGTGTAGTGCATTCAGCATTAAGACCTTCAAATAACAGGATGCTCTTGCCAAAAACGGCACACACAGAGCACAAAAAACTCTTTCAGGAGATGATGCAACAAAAACAGTTAATAACGTGCTTATTCACGGTTAAAATTTTAATAACACATTCCATATTTATAGGAGTAGCATCTGTTCTTACAAAATAGCAAATAGCTCACTGTTATAAGTGTATGATATGAAATCTTTATACTGTTACAATATGGAAATTAGAAATTTGTTCAGTATAATAAAAAAAATGGAGAAGAAAAAGAAAAAAACAAAAGTAATGAATACGGGGGGAATCAAACCTATAACCTTCACATTATTAGCTTGACCTTTGAACCAGCTCGGCTCTAGTAAAAGTGGACCTGCCAACCCTTACGATTTTGCCATAAGTCTTATGGAAATGACCATAACACTACAGCATAAAAGGAAAACTATGGAAACATGATTCTTGCCAAAAAATCTGGATAATTGGTTCATCCATGTTTGATTTGGATCCAAGTTTCATAATAGAATTCGTGGAATTAGTCCGGGAACCAGACAAACTTTACAGCAGTACATCAGATGCTTTAAACTGCACACATTTTTTTATGCCAAGCGACTATATGATCAGACTGTTGATTATAGGATTTTTAAAGATGCCGTGCTGCAAGCGATGCATGCTGAAGAAGAAAGTGAAACTGAGCCTCTTAAAAAGTGTTAATAATCAACACAAGAATAAAAAAGAATATTCAGATTCTTGTGAATTAAAGCAGGCAGGGACACAATTACGTTTATTGGACATCACGTGCTAATTTGAGCATGTCTTGAGGCGAGAGATACGATTGCTGTTGTCATGCGAAATGAAAAAAGAAAGAATTACGTCATGTTGAGAGATAGCAAGAAGCCATTGATCTGCATAGGGTTTGGAACTGAAGTTTGTGCAACTGTACAAGTGGTAAATATGGTCTACGTGTACTTTACAAACTTTTCAGTTGAACTTAATGTTTACCATCGCTGCATGTTTCAAACGCGGAACTTAAATACGTTTTCCAGCTTTACAATAACAGTTTATTATATTTGTTACACCTTACTGAAAACTGGTCAAATTTTCGGAACAAAAATCAACTGCCTTACTGAGACTGTCTCGTCAGGGTTGGCAGGTCAGTAAAAGAAACAAGGGTCATGTTTGCGCATTTACTCATTTTAAATTAAATATAAATTGTTCATCTTTCATTGTTACATCACAACGTGACATTCAATCTGGATTGTACTGGATCACACCTTTAGGCTCATTTCGTCCAAAAATGTCTATGTACTTTAACATTGATTTTGCCATATGCACTTCTCGGGGCGTCTAAATAATGACCGTCCAAAGGAATGTGGATGTATAAGAATCGAAATGAAGTGAATACGTGCCATTTAAAGGTATGCAGAATCAAATTCTAAAAAATAACACCCATTATTGAAATAGTTGCTGTTGAATGCCTACATGACCTGTGTGATTTTTACAATATGCAGTCACAGACAGATTTTGGATAATATATAAAAACCAGTATAGTTTACAGAGTTTATGTATACACTTTCATTGTTGTTTTTATTATGAAACAAATTAGACTTGCATTAAAGATGTTAACATCTAACTTCCAGCTGATCATTGTGGTGTACTGATATCAGCCCATGAGCTTTATATGATTGGCTGTAAATATATTATGAATGGGATTTACTGGCTGCAAATATATCAAAGGGATTATGTCATGTATTATTGCACCTTAATGAATGAAATTCAAAATATGATTAAATAAAGGAATGTTATAAAGCTATGAATTTATATAACTATTTGTGCTTTTGAATTTAATTATAGGGGTTGTCTGTTTATTTTCTTTAATTCAAGGAAGTGTGAACTGAAGAACAGCTGTGCAAACATTTGTATGATCTGCTTCGCGGATCATACAGTTTGTACAGAGCTTGTCTGGTTCATACGTCATTAGATTAAAACAATAAACAGTCAATACTTAAATGATTATTAGAAGCAAATATGTACATGAAGATTTCATGGTCCTTTACACTGTTATTTTTACATCAAAATTGTCAGGAAATTGTACTTTACACACTTCGTATATTAGAAAAGCATTATATCTATAGCAGGATGAACTAGATCCATTTATTTTATTAGTGAAAATGTATAAGTTATGAAATAGCAAAGTGTACATAAGCTTTCTGAGAAAGTTCTAAATAAACTACATCCCTAGGGGATGCAATTTAATGTGCATCTAGATAGCAAACAAAAACACTCACTCATATTAAGGATTGGCATCAAATTATGTAAAATAATTTTGATGTTATCTTAAGAAATTTGGGAATTTTACAGCTCTTTCAAAAATTCCTCAGTCACGTAGATACTCATGTCCATGGTACAGTCTGTCCTGTTTGTGACAGATTTTGTCTATTTCTGTTTCCCATACAAAGTGTGTGTGTGTGTGTGTGTGTGTGTGTGTGTGTGTGTGTGTGTACATTGAAAGTTAGCTTCTTATGTGAGTGTTTATTATTTGAATGGGTTTAGGAGATGTTAGAACTGTTCATACTTTTTGTCATGGATGTTACATTTGTTTGGTATCTGTTTTTTAGCAGCAATCCACTGCACATACAAAACCAAGTTTTAAGAGACAGTCCAATAAAATTGTTTTATTTTGTGTTTCAGAAGATCGTGGTTTGATAAGTAGGTTGATGCGTTCTTTGGGTCTTGGTCGCTTCCGAAAGAAACATTCCAAAAATTACAGTAAAGGTAGGATTTGCACGAAATAGTAATTTCATTTAAAATTTTCTTTTTATTTGAACATTGATCACTTTGATGAGGCCAAGAAAGCTTATGTTCTGGCTTTGCGTTATTTGTACATTGTACCCTGCCTGTCGTCCATCCATCAATATTTGTTAGTGAACATTCTAAGGGCTCCATTTTGTAATAGATTGTCAAAACTAATTGTATGCACATTAGTGTATTTTTTCATAGATTTCTGGTCTGTAAACAGTTTCTGTCAAAATTACATGAATCAAGCATGTGTACCCAGATTGCCCATATTATGTTGTAATGGACATTATATTACAGTGCATTTATTCTTCCTATTTTGGATTACTGCTGCACAATTTGGATAAGTAATATTAAAATAATCCACGAACTTTTAAAAAGGGCAGCAAGAATTATCCTAAATTGAACATTTGATACACCATCCAGAAATCTACTTTTGAAAATTAAATTGGATGACATTTTAATACAGATCAGCCTACAAAAAGTCCATATTAATGTTCAAAGTAAACGAAGAACGGTACCATGGACTTAAATTGACATTTTTAAATGATCATTGCACGAAACCATTTCCAAAAACCAATACTTTTAAACAATCATTTGCTTATTCTGGTCTTATTCTATGGAATAAACTCCCCAAAAGGAATCAGATCAAAAACAAATTTAAACGTATTCAAAATAAAAATATGATCAGTTTTCATTGTAAATACATGCATAACAATTTATGTTGTTAATACATTCCATATACACTTTGTGCTTTTATGTATTTCTTTATGTTTTATTATTATTTTTTCCCATTGTTCTTTTATTTAGAATAGTATATTATACTGTGATACCATCATCAAATAAATTAAGTATTTATTAAATTATCTTTTATTTTATTTGGGAGATGTATGCATTTTTTTCATTGGCGAATTGCCTTTATTATGTGCTCAAAAATGCTTGTTTTGGCAATTTAATCTTATCTTCCAAATTGAATAGGTTATAATCCCGTCAGTACTTGCATTTCTTGCATTTCTTGAATGTTGTTTTCAGTCATAATAGAACTGTGGAGATTGTTTGATATACTTGTGGAATTTGTTGTACTCTGCTGTCTTAACAGAACTGAGGAGTTTGTTGTTTCATGCTGTCTTGATAGAATTGTTGAGTTTGTGCCATTCTGCATTGATATAATTGTGGAATTTGTTGTACTATGCTGTCTTAACAGAACTGAGGAGTTTGTTGTGTCATGCTGTCTTGATAGAATTGTTGAGTTTGTGCCATTCTGTATTGATATAATTGTGGAATTTGTTGTACTCTGCTGTCTTAACAGAACTGAGGAGTTTGTTGTATCATGCTGTCTTGATAGAATTGTTGAGTTTGTGCCATTCTGCATTGATAGAATTGTGGAGTTTGTTGTACTGTGCTGTCCTAATACAATTGTGGAGTTTGTTGTGCCATGCTGTCTTGATAGAATTGTTGAGTGTATTGCACCATGCTAACCAAGCACTGTCTTAATAGAATTGTGGAGTTTATTGTGCCATGCTGTCTTGATTGAATTGTCGAGTTTATTGTGCCATTCTGTATTGACAGAAATGTGGAGTTTGCTGTGAGATGCTAACCAAGCACTGTCTTAATAGAATTGCGGAAGTTTGTTGTGCCATTCTGTATTTTTAGATTTGTGGAGTTTGTTGGGCGATGCTGTCCTGATAGAATTGTGAAGTTTGTTGTGTCATTCTGTATTATTAGAATTGTGGAGTATGTTGTGCCATGCTGTCTTGATATAATTGAGGGGACTGTTGTGCCATGCTATGTTTCAACATGCCAAGTAAGCATTACCTTTCAGTTTAAATCAGTTGCCCTTTTCAATGATTGGACAAGCATATTATGCTTCCATTTTGGTGACATCTGGAATTTTAGTTTTACAAGTTACACTTGTTTGTGAGAATTAAATATAATAAGTACTTTATACTTTTTATAGGAATGTATAATTATCATTCTGTGTGATATGATGATATTTTTGCAATTTCCAGTACCACTTCATTCTGATATTGGAATGTTCCAGTTAGATATCACAGAGTGGGTTGGGGGGAATGCAATCAATTTACCTGTTTAACATGTGCTTATGTGTCCATGCCCAGTTGTTTATTTTTCCTTTGTGTCTGTTTCAAGTTATGGACCTAACCAAGAATAGGTGTACTTGAAGGAAGAAAAGCTTTTGTTTCTCGTTATCTCATCAGTTCCATGAGGGTGTGGCATCTTCTCCCATCCCAGGAGAATGTGTGATCTTTCTCATTGTTGGAGATGGGAATGTGTCTGTGGAGTCGAACTGTTCTGAATCCTACTATACTTGGACTATGACTCTTTGAACCCGGGGGGTACGAGATCATTCACTTCTCAATCACAGAAGGATATTGGTTTTTGTCTTGTAGGTGAAGTAATTCTCCTGGGCCAAGATTGGTACAAGTCCTTAAGAGCAGATCATTCGTGGGAATGAGTCACACACTCCAATTATGGAGGAGCCATAACTTCATAATCATGGGATTGATTGGCACCTCCCTATTTTGGGCGAGCTGCACCTAGCTAAGACTTCCCAGTGTGAATAACAGTTGCATCATGTTTTTCTGATAAAGAAAAGTGTAATCTCATCACTATGGTTTTGGTGAGACCTCTGCAATCAGATCTGCATCACTTTGTTGCCAGTTGCAGAGTATTGATCACCAGTCATTACACACAGTTATCTGGTAATCAGATGCTCTTCACAGGTCAAAGAATTCCTAAACATGGGGTTCCACCAGAAGACTTCTTATGATTTGTTGGTCATAAATGAAAATGGTGACAAACTGACATCCGGTATATCCACTCAGCAGTTAAATTCAGAATCTTGTTATCACTGAAATTTATCAAATATGGTTTCAATACTCTGCAGAGGAAAGGAAGAAATGGTTTAAATGTACATATTTTGAATTCCTTCAATATTCTTTTCAGCCATTAAAGCATCAGTCTCTTTTTGTATTGACTTGTTTTTAATTTGAGATCACCCCACCCATGTATACCTTTTCAGATTTGGGAATTGGTGATATTACTGTCCTTAGTCAAGAAGTCTAATAAAAAATCGTGCGTGACATATGTAATGATAGAGAAACTAACCTGAATGTTCCATTTTAACGAAACAGATTCCGACACTTTCAAAACTGTACTGTTTTCAATATGTTCGAAATGATGCTTATCAGTCAGTTTTGAGTTCATACTCTGTGAGAAAGGAACATACTTCAAATATTCTTATGTGCATATACAGTAAGCTCAGTGGATGTCCTTTCAATTAAATGATGCTCGGGGAAAGAAATATCCCATTCTCAGGCTATCACAGATAAATTTAACTGCAGACTTTTGTTTGTACATATTTTAATATATCCTTTAAAATTAGCCCCATCAGTAAAGCTGACATTTTGCTTTTTTGTGTAGGAGCACACACAGTTCTTGAAGTTCTGGTGAGTGATGAAAGAAAACAGCCTGTTACTGAGAAGACCTCAACTGTTGTTGAACAGGGAGATGTAAGTACTCCTTATCATGGACAGTTTTTCACCCACACAATATTTGTAATGTTGTCACAGTAACAATATTAAGCATTAATATATGAAATACAGCATACTTGGATAAGTCATAGTGTTACGGATTCTCATGATAGAAGAAAATGAAAAATTTCTCTTGGGTTATTGTTTTTCCTGAATGAACATTTTTGGCAGCAGATAAAAATCAGCAGCCAAATATTGCTTTCATTTTCACTCAAATCCTAACAACCTGTATTTATGTGAATATTTGTGGTTTTCTTTATAAACACTCTGTTAAATAAAAATTTTTTACTTTTCTTTTCCATATGTTAGATTTAATTTCCAAGTGATATTTCCCAAGTTTTCTGCCAGGGCACATGGCTTGATAAGCTCATGGCTTGTAAAGGTAGCACTCTGTTTTCAAGTTCACAATACTTTTGATTGAACCACAAATTCAAAATATGAGCTTGATTAGTGCCAATTAGAGTTTCACAACTTCCTGAATATGTTTGACTTTAATCTTTTGACTTGTAAAGGCAGCACCTTCTTTTTTTCCCATGTGACTTCATTTTGATTGAGCCCTGAGTTTGATCCTTGCTCAGTGCCAAGTAACAGGGGAGTGGTTATCTGAACTATCTGTGATTTTGCTGCACAGTGTACTATTCTTCAGTTGCAGTCTTCAATATGTTTCACAGACTATGATCAAAATGTTGCTTACTGATCCCAATCTAAGTCTTGACATAAACACCTGTATATGAGAGTGAATCTGTTGAAATTAAATTACGCAATATTTGTGATGCTTAGATGACAATTTAAAATGATGAAGGATTCCGGAACTTTATTAGACAGTGAGGATGAATTCTCTGACTTTACACAAGACGAGATTAGATACAGGCATGTATAGGATGTTGTGAGTCATACAAATGCGGACTTGAGTAGTATTTTCCTTTATGCACATTTGTGCATCAGGGACGCACACTGGAGAAAATTGATGCACACGTTTTGTTATCATGCGTTTTTTGGACGCAAAGGATTCGCATAATGTGATCAGGATTTATTTAATATCCAATGCTTTGGTTGAGGGATGGCATAGTGTATACTTCAAGCGTAGGCATAGTCTGGTTCCCTGCTTCGTTTGCTCTCCGTGTTGCACTCTGCTGTTTGGTATTCCTGGCTTTCATTGCATTCCAGCCAACTGGGAATTTGAATTTAGTAGGAAAAAGATATCAGAGTAAATAAAGTCTGACTAAAACGTTATAACTTAAATTTGTAGAAAAGTGCTGATATGGGCTTCCAAGTGTGTGAGATATTCCTGAAAATTTGGCTTGTCGTTCCGATGTTAAATGACATTGGAACACACTATACAGTGCCGTTATTTGGGCAGTAAGACCTAGATGCCCAGAACGTATATATCAGCGTTCAGGTCTTACATGTGTGACTAGATTACCGGTGTGACTTCTGATTGCGTGATTGCAAAGACTGCAAAAATGAATATTCCTTTCGTGACAAGGATTAATAATTTAAAAAAAATTTTGCCCTTGTTCACCACAAGACATTAGGAGAACACATTATCACCCAAGACATCCTTTCACAACAAAGAAATCAGCAAACTTGCAGAGACAGGTGCGTTATTTGGATTCCAAAGTCAGGGGGTCATTGCAGATTTTGTTGGTTTTTAACTTTCCTGCAATAAAAGAAAGATCTAAAAGTTTAAGTGTAACTTATTAAAAAGAAGATGAATCATTATCCTCTTAGATTTTGGATAAATGTGTTCTAGGATGAAGTACAACAAAACCGATGATGGTACACATTTTATGACAGGCGGTAAATTAACTGCCATTTGGTTAAAATGATTTTATTTGGCTTTTTGTATTGGCTTATATGTAACGTGTTGGTCTATAATATTGCTACAAAAAGATTATAAGGATACTGTTAAAAGTACGACTTTAACCTAAAAGGAAAATGAACTAATAAAATTATTCTTTGAATGGACAATGCATTTGTTTGTTAATTGTGCGTGTTGGTTTATTTGTATTTTTGGAGAGAGAGAGAGAGAGATTATGTTGTGCAAGCTGAAATATCCTATTTCAAGCTGAAAAAGTACAGGTCAGATGAAAATTTGTCAGTACAATTTTGACCCCTACATTTAGTATTTGACCCCCAGTTCTGACACCAAGGGGTTTTTGTTACCCTCAATTTTACATCCCTGGGGGATACACTGCTCAAGTTTCATTGTTTTTATTGTAAGATGTGTGGAATTAGCATGGTATGTGATATTGTTAATTGGATCATTCTGAACTATTTTTAAAGTAGGATGTGATTGGCACATTTTGCCCTGTGACAAGCATTTTGTTGATGTTTGGACCCAAGGCAGTTTTACAAATACATATTTGTAATGCGGGCTATCTAGAAAACCCAAAATGACTGATTCCAAGTGTTGTTCAGCTTTAGGTGACTTTCTAATTTGGTAAATACTGGCTGTTCACGGTAATGAAGGTAATTTA
The DNA here is from genome assembly GCA_016617855.1 of Megalonaias nervosa. Lineage (NCBI taxonomy): Eukaryota > Metazoa > Mollusca > Bivalvia > Unionida > Unionidae > Megalonaias > Megalonaias nervosa. The sequence continues at coordinate 23,006 of JAECUM010013237.1, read as the reverse complement.
TTTTTATTTAAAGTTAGGAAGTAGATCAGATAATAGGAGCTGGGAAAATATTGAGTGATTTTGAACCAAAAATGGCATTATATACAAATCCAATGTACGTGCTGGGTTGACAAAAATAGACGGCATCAACCCGTGCTTATTGAACTTGAGGCAACCCATGCTTATAGAACTAGAGGCAACCCAAGTTTCCCAGCAAATACAAAATCATGTGGTTATCAATTTGTCTTGATCAAGTCTAAGGCACCAATGGTATACAAAAAGTAAACTCTGTTACACTGGTCTACAATTTTTTTTTTTTAAGTCATCTGCTTCAGAGATAAAATGTGCTATTTATTATTAACCTGCGTCTTTTTATGTGTTTATGGTTGCTTTACATGATAATGTTTCACCTGTGCTATTTATGTAACACTTTAAAAAATAGCAAAAGGGTTATATAAATAAAATTTATTATGAAACAAAACGCACAAAACTATTATGTATATATAAAGTACATAGTTTAGTCCTTATTCAGTGTCTACTCGGCCCTTCTTGGCTTGTCTCTTGTATTCATTAAATGGAGCATCTCTTGTCACTGTCCACCAATAGTCTGCAAGCATTGATGGGCTCCATGTGCCCTGATAGCATTTCTCCATTGTTGCAATTTCCAGGTGAAATTGCTCACCGTGCTTGTCGCTCACTACTCCGCAGTTCGATGGAAAAAAAATCGAGATGAGAATGCAAATAAAGTATCATTAGTGACATGTTGCAACCAAGGCTTTTGTATGCTTTCAGGAGGTTTTCCACCAACTCCCGGTAGTTGTCTGCCTTGTTGTTTCAGAGAAAATTTGTTGCCACTAACTGAAAGCTTTCCATGCCTTCTTTTCCTTGCCACACAATGCATTGTCAAGTGTATCATCTCGAAGAAGTTCACGAATCTGAGGACCAACAGAGACAACTTCCTTTATTTAGCTTCACTGAACCTTGGAAATATTTCACGGAGGTACTTGAAAGCTGCTTGTGTTTTATCCATGGTCTTAACAAAGTTCTTCATCAAACCCAGCTTGATGTGCAAGGGTTGTAACAATCTTCCTTGATTCAAGAAGTGGTGGATGCTGAACACTTTTCCTCCCAGGCTCCAATGACTGTCGAAGTGGCCAATCTCTCTTGATGTAGTGGGAATCTCTCGCACAACTAATCCATTTGCAGAGAAAACAACAGTACTTTGTGTATCCAGTCTGCAAACCAAGCAAGAGAGCAAGAACCTTCAAATCGCCACAAAGCTGCCACTGATGTTGGCCATAGTTTATGCACCTCAAAAGTTGTTCATGTTTTCATAGTTTCCTTCATATGGACTGCATGACCTACTGAAATTGATGGCAAAACATTGCCATTATGCACAAAACAGATTTAAGACTCGATGAATCAATGAACAGTCTCCACTCATCTGGATCATGAACAATGTTGAGGGCTGCCATCTCACCATCGCTGTTGTTGCAGGCTACAAGATCACCTTCCATGAAGAAGAATGGGACAAGATCCTTTTGATGGTCACGGAACACGGAAACCTTAATATCACCTACCAGGAGATCCCACTGCTGTAGTCTTTAGCCCAACAGCTCTATCTTACTTTTGGATAGTTCCAAATCCCTGACAAGGTCATGCAGTTCACCTTGTGTTCTGAGGTGTGGTTCAGAGGAGGAGGATGGGAGAAAATATGGGACATGTGATATTGATGGTTCAGGACTAGAGGTTTCATCCTCTTCCTCTTCCTTGTCTGACTCAAGTAAGAATGATTCTAGTGAATCAGGAATCGGCAGACATTCTCTGTGGAGTACTGGGCGTATAGCTGATGGAATGTTTTCTTTTTCTTCTTTGAAACACCTTTCCCAACTGGAGGCACCATGCACAAGTAACAATTGCTGATATGATCTGTTGGCTCTCTCCAAATCATTGGCACTGCACAAGGGATAGATTTCCTTTTCCTGTTCAACTACTGGCAAAGATTTGTTGCACAAGTGTTGCAGCATATACGTGGGGCCCACCTCTTGTCCAGATCTCCAATTTTGCAGCCAAAATAAAGGTGGTAGGCTTTCTTTACCGTAGTGGTTATACTGTGCTTTTGTGATGCAAAAGTCACTTCACCACAGATATAGCAGAATTTGTCTGCATTGTTCACACAAGTACGAGGCATCTCTGCTCACTTCGGCTAGACAGAAATGTGTCCCTTTGCAAAATCAAACACTGACAAATAAGACAGCACAACACTGTATGATTTCTAAAGCTGATATAGGGCAATTTTTTCAGCTGAGTGATGTAATCTTAGATATGATTGCATCATCGGACTCATCCATGACTTCTAGAAATAACATGATGCATTTTCATATCATGTATGATGCAATACCAGCTTCAGATTGCATCATTCATTGTTTTGCCTAAAAAGGTAGTACTGTCCAAACCTAGTCATAGATAGATCCAGTCAGAGATGTATTTTAGTCATTTCTGGTTTGAATTGAGATCCCTTCCCTTTATAACTCATTTATCTTATGCCAGTCCCAAATCAGGGGTGGTATATACTGACCCAGTATCATATCTTTAAAACTAGAGCCAATCAACAATCTTAAGCATCACTTTCGTTCTCAATGAAGTTTGACTACATTTATTTCGGAAGCACTTTGGCTGTAGACCAGTGTTTCAAAAAATATCCCAATATTCAAGATTCTTAAATGCAAATGGAATGAAACAGAAAGTGACTGCTTGTGACTGCTTTGATTAACTGCTATGAAACAAAATGAGGAGTGCTTTAATTTGTATTGTTTAATCTTGAATCAAATATCAAACCTTGGCAATCCATCAAAGAGATAAGCTGACTCTCCTTATGTAACAGTGTTATTGCTGACAATCACAGATCAAAGTTGGCAGGGATATGGGACTATAACTTATGAAAAAATAAGTCAGCTTCTTACAGACTTTAATGTTGAGATAGTTAACCATTTAGACTTAAAACATGTTATACGTCTGTGGAAGGTAGATTTATTTAAGGGAGAGGCTAATTGCTACACACAGAGTGGTCTGGGATGATTGATGGTTGATTTATTTGCAACAAGGAGGAACAAGAAACTGCCCACCTGTGTCTCACTCTTCCCAGACCTGACTGCATGGGTCATCAGCGCTCTTGTACTCAACTGGGAGTGACTTCAGGCCTATGCTTTACCTCCATAAGTTCTAATTCTGAAATTAATCACAAATTGAAGGGCACAGAATGTGAGATGTTTATGATTGCCACATTTTGATGGGACAAATCGTGGTTAACTGATTTCTTGACCTATTGATAGATATACACAAACAAATCATAGTGATCTTGATGCTGTCCAAACAGATGAATTCACTATCTTCCATCCATGTCCATTAAAACTATGCTTTCTTGCATAGCTCTTGTCCTGCATGCATTGAATAGAAAGAAGTTGACAATGCAGTCATGGAGATGATCTTGTCAGATGGCCATACACTCTAAATGCATTTATGGAAAAGTGACGAGGTTTCATGGCCTCGTGTCACTGATATGAAGTCGCAACCCTATCAGCTGACATTCCACAACTGGCCAACTTCTTTCTCTTTCTATTTGATGAGAGGAAGTTAGCCACCATGACAATTAAGAGATATCGATCTATGATTTATGATACCTTCAGATTTCATGGATGAGAAGACATAGGTCACGACAAAGACCTTTTTACTGCTAATTGTGATCAACCCCAGCCACAATCACTGACCCTGTTCTCAAAGTGAATCGGTCATGAATTTTGACATGGTTCAACTCAAATCAGTTTGAGCCTTTATGTACCACTTCAGTAAAGCAGCTTTTATGTTAAGATGTTTCTTAATAGCTTTCATATCCCAATGGGTGATCCCATATTATGCTTGATGTCTCTAATTTGGTATTATGGGATTATGTATCATAATTTGAATTTATAATTCTTGTTTAAGTTTTTAAATCGGAGACTATGAAGTTATATTTTAGATCCTTAATGCAATGGTTAGTACTATAGTGAAAGTACATGTTTACTTCATCATAAGAGTTCCATTCATGACAAGGCCAGATCAAGAATGACATGCGAGAATGAATGTGGATCACGTAAACAAAGTATTTCATTTAAGGTGCAATTACCCAATGGAGAAGCAACACACACACTCTCGCATTTGATTGGTTCAGTGAGATTTGAAAGTCAGAATAGGACTGTTTGAGTATGTTGACGACCAAGCTATTGTGAAAGAGTCTAATACAATTGAGATTATTCTAGAAATTATTGTGAACCAGAGCTTGTTGATCTGAAAGGCAAATGGACACTACATAACGATCATGTGCATCATTTATTTCAGCATTGTGCAATTCTTAAGAGCTAATGATAGGAATATATTGATTTGTAAGTAAATGTTCATTGAATATAGCATGTGGATCATCATTGATTTAAACAGTCAGTACTTTGTGATTATGTGAATATATTCAAGGAGTTGAATATTTAGCGAATTACATTGGACTAAGGGAAACTGTCCAATATTAAGTGATATTCTTTATTCACAAGATTTCATTGAAGTAAAAGCATCTGGATTAATAATTGTGTTAAATTTGGTTGTGTTATCACCGCAACACATAAACACTGTTGTAGCTTCTATCGGAATACCTTGGAACAGATTTCAGATTAGTGAGAAATTGATAATTCAAGTGGAATTAATATTACATTCCAAATGTTGATACACTGCATGCTATTTTTTTCTTGAAGTTTGTTTGATTTTGTATTTTATTTAAATTTTTACTTTGGAAAACTTAAATGCTTGTTTTTTTAAGCCTCTATATGTAACACTTAGTTTCAGGGCGACGTGGCAGGCTACAGACCTGCTCTGTCAGCTGTGGCTGTAGTCAGCAAGAAGGAAGGAGGAACAACTCGCTGCATAGATGAACAACTAAGGAATCAGTCATATCACTAGCCTAGGAGGCTTACTAGTTAGGTTAGTCCCATGACCCCAATGAGCATCTTCAAATTGAGAACAACCCTATTTACTGGGAGATACTGGAACCTCTCTTGCCTTTGGCATGGGTAAAAGACAGTGATTTCATCACCTTCATGTTGGACTTAATTGAGTTCCCAGAGGAACCAATGACAGTGGTCCTTTCCTTTCCATTATGGTTCCTATCTCCTTCCCACCAGTCAGGTTAGGTGATGGAGGCTTGGACAAAATTGACTGCCATGTTCGCCCAGAGTTGTCCTAAGCCTTTTGACCCTATGCATGAGTAACTTCTCTCCAGTCTGGGGAGCTTGCAGTTTTCTTAGAGACAAGAGTTCAGCAGGCAGTAGTTGGATTGGTCTGCTGTCCCCTCTTGTATTCTTTGGCTGCTGCTTTCTGTCTCAAGCTAACGTGTCATCTACCAGCTTGACCCTTCTTACTGCCCATTGGATTCGGGCATATCGCAATTGGGGAGATTGGCCAAGGCATGACTATACACTATAACATAGCAATGTTATTTATAGTTCTTTGTAAGTACATGTTAGCTAATTGATTTATATGAGAAAACAAAATGTTGGTGATGACTCTGTGATCATAGCATAATGCAGTTTTCTTTTGTATATGACGTTTTACTAGAGTTTTAAAAAAGTTTTCTTCTCTTTTGTCATCTAGGTAGATCAAAAGCAGTCGGGCGTAGAGAGAGAGGTGCCCCCAGCTATACAAGTCCCAGTGGATTCTGATGTTGACAACCAAGGTAACGGTAACTACATGCATTGTAACAAGTGTAGTAATAAATTGAGTATTGCATGGTTTTCCTACAGTAGGTACATGAGGCAATATATACCGATGTACAAATATTCTGGGTCTGACATAAGACCAGTAGATATAGACCATTAGATTTCATTTTGTTTGGTGCTTTACGGCACCGCTATGTAAGTTGGTTGTGTGTGACATGCTAACCACCCCACAACTGTAGCTGCCTCATAGAACAGTAGATAAAATTAAAGTAGGAATGCAATCATTCATAAAACATTTGAGCATCAATCATTAAGGTACACATTTGGCTTGTTCATATTTCAAGGTATGCAGTTATTTTAAGTTTGATTAGCTGAGAGAAATCTGCTTTGATTAGCTTGTGCACCAGTGGAAAGGGACCGCTCCGGTGGCCTAGTGGTTAGAGCGTCCGTCTCGGATGCGGGAGGTTGTGGGTTCGATCCCCGGTCGAGTCATACCAAAGACTTACAAAAATGGTACTAACAGCTGCCTCGCTTGGCGCTCAGCATTAAGAGGTTAGTGTTAGGACTGGTCGGCCTGGTGTCAGGATAATGTGACTGGGTGGGACATCATGCTACATGTCTGCGGCATGATGCCCCAGTGCTAGACATCACTATAAACTGCCACACTGCAGACATCGTAGCGATATGACTGAAAAATTGTTAAAGCTACGTTAAAAATCATAATCACATCACACACATCACATCACATCACCAGTGGAAAGCATATGGTTGATGATTATTTATAGAAAATGTAAGGAAGAAAACATGAATCTTCAGCAAAATCACTGCTGCAGTTATTTCCGAAGTACCATACATGGAGAAAAAATGTAGAGTCTGACATAAATGTCCAAAATCGTAAGGGGAATCTCGGCCTGAACAGGAGGATTTCAAATCCCACAGGACCTAAAAATTATGCTGATCTGAGGTCTTAGACAGATTTTATTTAGCTGCACACTGGTAATATGTAAGCAGCACTAGTCCGTTGGACCTTTGAATGTCTTATTTTTTCCTATAAATTAAAGATAATGGGCTTTTTAGTCCTTAAAACATCTGAAATGATTCATCAAAGAGCGCCGATGCAAGTGGAAGTTGAGCCATACAGAGGGGCTAGTGTTGTAAAATATTACTGGAAATCTGCAAATTTAGTAGGCAATATGCTGACTACCAGTCTAGGTTTAATCCTTGTCAACCAAACGTTTGTTCTACAGCATACCTAAAATTGAATATCAGTAGTATCGGATTACCATATGTTATAGATGCTAAGAGTTTATTCAAGTATGGATTTACTGGCACAAGGTAAGAGTCAACAACAGAATATTTGTCTGCCTCAAGGCGTGTTGCACTGCAGGGCATCATAAACCCAGGTCAGAAAAGGACGGAAAATATGAAGGTAAAAAAACATTCAGACTTAACAGGGTCATTGGCAAAATGCTTGGTCATGAATTGAGTATGATGATATGATGTTATGTTCTGTTCAGCATATACGGCATATCCAGAGTCAGAAAATCATTCAGGCGCCTTATTCAAAGGCACATCCAACGTTGTTACTGGCCCACTGATAACATGACAAACAAGCAAATAGTACATTACTTGCACCAGGAAGGTTATTTTTATATTAAAAAATATACCCCTCTCAGTCAACAAGATCCATATTCGTTTAAGATTTACAAGGCTGAGTGCATAACCAGTTATTTACAATGTAAGATGGACCAGGACTAGTTGATTTTCATCCTGAGAAAACCAGTTCCTGCTGACAGCTTTCTTCTGAGAAAGCACAGCACTTGACACATACACTCCAAGAGACAAAGCAAAGTTCATCTGAAGTTAAGCAATCGTTCAGGTAGTCTGAGTTTTCTGTGACTTTCCGCACCCTTCCTTAGATACTTTGACAACAGAAATGTTGAAATATCTAAAATTGGGTGGTAAAGGGCAGAGGAAACTTGGGCTATCTGGCAATTGAATACTTAACATTAGGGTTTCTGATAGGCTTTATGGATTTGTTCCATTCGTTGCACTGAATGTACTTTGAATGTTGAATGTGTTTTATTTTATTTGAGTGTTTGATTTTTGTGGGGATAACTTTTAGACTTGAAGGTTTGGTTAACTACAACACTGACATTCCAAGAGAATCCACCAAAAGAAGGCACAATCCTGTGATTTTGAAATTTTAAAATATTAATGTTAGTAAAGTATATAAATGATTGCATAAGGAATAAGGGGATTGTCTGAATTCTGAGTTTTCTATTAATTTTGTTATTTTTCAGTTAATGCACTGTAGTAAATATTTGCGTGTCAAAATGAGCTATTGGACAGGTCCTTGGCTTATGCGGACCTGGGCAGTGTAGGGTCCTATTTGTTCTGGACCAGTGAGACAGAAGTGAATTTTCAGGTCCTGTCCCAGGATGTGGGCTTGGGACAGGGGAGGCAGATATTGATCAAAGTATGTGGGCTAGAGGCAGGGGAGGCACAGGTGCTGATGTCATTTTTGGGGTCTTTTCTTGCAGTAAATGTTCACAATAATAGCTGTAATAAATTACCTGCTACTCTTGCATTGCTTTGCTTTTCTGGGACATATTATATCAGTCTGCAGTCTGACTCCTGTATCACAGCAGTCTTGACTCGTGTATCACATCAGTCTGCAGTCTGATTCCTGCATCAAAGCAGTCAGACTACTTTATCGCAGCCATCTGCAGTCAGACTCAATCACAAAAGTCTGACTCCTGCATCACAACAGTCTGCCTCATTACAGCAGTCTGAGTCTGGCATCACAGCAGTCTGACTCCTGGATCACAAGTGAGACTCCTCCATCGCAGCAATCTCACCCCTACTTTACAACAGTCTGCAGTCTGACTCCTGCATCACAGCAGTCTAACTTCTGGATCACAACAGTCTGCTTCTTCATCACAGCAGTCTGTCTCCTGCATCACAGCAATCTGAGTCCTGCATCAAAAAATTCGGAATCCTGCATCACAGCAGTCTGACGTCTGACTCCTGTATCACAGCAACCTTCAGGCAGACGTCTGCATCACAGCAGTCTTCAGTCTAACTCCTGCATCACAGCATGCTGACTCCTGCATCATAGCAGCCAGACAGCTGCATCAGAGCAGTCTGACTTGTGCATCACAACTATCTAATTCCTGCATTATAGCAAACTGATGTTTGCATCACAGCAATCTGACTTCAGCATCACCACAGTTTGACACTGCACGTAGCTGCCAAGTGTCCCATTTGTCCCGTATTTTGGACCTGAATACAGGTGTACGTTTTTCTTGCTAAAAATGGTTTTTAATATAAAAAAAAAAAAAAAAATTTCCTTGCAATTTTCTGCTACGAACAGGCACACTGTTCCATTCTGATAGAAATGTATTGCATGTATATAGGAATAGAGTTCTAAAATATGATTAGTTCATTTGAAATCAAGGCTACCATGTCTTTAACCACCATATTGGATTGCGCAAACAGTTGCCGTTATCACTGTATCTCATCTTTGTGATATTCAACTTTCAATCATGTTGAAAAGGAAAGCAGAATATTCAGAATTTTCTCCAGGAAAGACAAGAAAATAAAACTGGAAGGACAATTGTGCCGTCTTGTTTAGAGTTATGAAACCATTTTGTAAAGGAGAGAATTTGACGTTTTGCAAATTGTGTAATGTGATTTCGCTATTGGGCATGGAGGCGCCCATGACATACAAGAGCATGAAAAAACTAATAAACATCAGCTTGCTGCTTCATCATCAACAAATCAGCCTGAACTTACGACGTATATAAATACACCACTCCCTCGATAACTCGCGCCCTGATAACTCGTGAACCCGCTTATAACGCGGGGTCAGGCGTGGATCCCATTTTTTAAACCAGAAAATACCCAAAAATTTGATCTCTTTTTGTTGAACTTGAAGAAAATCACGATCGAAATTGGTAACGGAAACTTTTGATATATCGCACGTTTTATCGTCGAAAACGGTAGACAGGACCTGGAAATTTTAATCAACATTATGAAATATCGACTTTTAATAAAAGTCATATAATTTGTTACATTTTCTTTTCAAGCAAACATTCTTAATTAAATAATATTTTTTTATCAATTGAAATTTGAGTTTTAGTTCTATCTTTTAGTTCCTTTTAAGTGTAACCATCATAAATGCAATGTGTCCTTTTGTAATTAAATGTAAAATGTGTCAATCTACTGTGACAGCTATGTCCGCGAGTGTTTTGCTGAGAATGTAATTAAGTGCCCACCATGTTTTGCTATCGGACTATCGGAAGCATTGCTGTATTGTTGCACTAAATAAAAAGCGGGCCTCCGTTTCTATTATCATGGTAATTACGTCTTTTGAATCAAATAAAGCAGTTGGAATAAAAAAAAAAATTAAAAGGCATACAAATCCTACATGCTTAAGAACCAGCGGCACTGGTCGTATGTCGGGTAACTCATTTCAGCTGATTAATCCAACACTATGATACTTTTTATTGTGTACATATCTAATTAAACTACCTTAAATTAACCTACTCAATCATAAATGTGATTAAAGAGAGCAAGGCAACCAAGCGAAATGAGTACCTCATAAAATAAAGAGATTTCTTTCACAAGTACGGATCATTGTGTGAAAAATGAGTTTCAGAGAATTCCTGTATTTACACATTGAGATATCCTCAAGGATAATAAGAAGTTTCACTGTTACTTTTGGAATGAAATCACGGCATCAATATTATACTAATCGAAAAATACAAAAATTGAGTTTCGACGTAGACGACTGTCTCACGAAATAAATGTTGCGTGTTTTTTATAAAAAGGAATCTTGTTTGGTAGTGTATCAACAGTTAGTTTGGTTCTCTTTTTTGAAAACTCGTAGTTTCGTAAAACACTACACATTTCACTCCAGGAACCAGTCTAATCAACAAAACACAAAGCCGTGACGTAATACACGCAAGTTTTCGCGTATCGTGTTTGGCTGTTGAAACTGGTTGCAATCAAGTTATCAATCCTTCAGATGTTGGACATTCTGAAAATAAATGTGATATATAGATAATAACTAACAACTTCATCAGATAAAGCGATTTATTGACAATTCTTCTCGACTTGATTATAAAACGAGGATTCTGCCATTAAACAGCCCACCCCCACCCCGCGGTTTTCTGGATATCTAGCGGGGTTTTTGGAGGTTCCTCGGTAACTCGCGCCCTCGCTTATAGTGCGGTCTGTGTTTTTGGACCCCGATGTGCGCGAGTTATTGAGGGAGAGGTGTATCAGAGAGAAGCTTGATGTAATTTGATCGAAATTCGGCTTATTAAATTTCTTTTAGAAATGAACCTTCCTCTTTCAGTTACTAGTGTTGCTTGTGATTTAGTTTGCAAATGTTTTCCAGACAGTAAAATCACAAAGGATTACGTGTGTGCTAGAAAAACAATTGAGTAAGAAAATCACACAGAATTTAGATAATCAATGAAGGGTGGTATATTGGAATCAATAATAATGGAAGAAAAAGAAACAAGGTGCAGAAAAGGCTCCTATAAACAGCCTGAGTGTGCATTGCACACTTGCACCTTCTAAATGTACACCCGAAGGGAACAGGGTGCCCATTCAGAAGGTGCAAGAGAGCAAAACATGCATCTTTGACATCAAATAATTAAATTAGGTACTGTCTTATTTACTGATGACTGTAGATGTTGTAAGTAGTTACATATGCATTAAAATTTTAAAAATCAGTATTTGTTCCTGAAAATCAGTATTTTTGCCATACATGCAGATTTGGTCATCAAGAATCATCTTTGCTCTTGGATTTGGTATGAATTTTGGCATTATAACCTATTTTTGTTGTGAAGTAGCCATGTTATTATTTGAAGGATGAAAGCCCTTCTTCCTCGTCAACTTTGGAGGATCCCCACTGCTTGAGTCAATGTTGCAGAAGTGCTATCACAATGTGCGAGTGTGCACAAATCCCAAAATATTTATGCAGAAATGTTTTGACCTTGTGCACTTGGAAAGTAGTGATGTGTGAGAACTTACGCAAAGTTATTTCAAAGTCACGCATTTAAAAATGCACTCTGCGAAGTTAGACATCACTATAAGCTATCACACTGCAGACATCGTAGCAATATGACTGAAAATTTTTTAAAGCTACATTAAATGTCCAAATTACACACAATCACACGCAGAATGAAGAAAGTGAAGGATGAATATTAGTTTCTCACAATATGCAAGGCAATAATTCTAATGTGATGTCTAATGTCAGGTTAGATGAACTGCCAGAGGAAAAAATAAAGTTTCTTACAAAGTTATAGAAGTCTTAGCTGTTACAGTACGTTTACAACATACCATGAAGAAGGGAGTATTTGGTATGTGCCAATAATGTGGGATAAATAACCCTTTCACATCTGGATTATGCATTTTAATGTTAGGCCATGATCTCATACATAACATGATGAGTCCCTAGATGACATGCATTTTGGAGTCATCAGATGACATGCATTTTGGAGTTTTAAGATGACATGCATTTCGGACTCTTCAAATATATCCATGAGACAGTGCTTGTAAATGTAGGAAATTCTACAGAACAGTCCTAAAGAACAGATTGCACTCTTGGTTATGCTAGTTAAGCATATGTACCTTGAGATGTATAGGATGTTATGACTTGCTTAAAATAAGAAACAGTGTTTTAGCTGTTATGACTATGGTCCTAAACAAAGTAACTGAAGAGAGCAAAAACAAGAAGTTTTGTAAAATTCAACAATTTATTTTCCTAGAACTTGAAGTGAACATTTCAAAAAAACTTTCAGTATTGTCAATTAAATCCCATGTAATCCTGAAAGTCTTACCACAAATCCAAACTTGTAGAGTTTCGAATGGATTCCAGTGGTGTTACAAATGATTTCCAAATCTGAATGTGCATATGTGTCAATAACTTTGAACATACTAATGTGCCAACAAGTTTGATGAATCACACTAATATCATCCTAAATGTCCTTGAATGAATTCGATTTTCCCAAAATAGTGATTTAGTCCAAAACTATTGAGCACTTTGCAATTCTGGTGAATAATTTAAATAAATAAATTCTCTCAAATATTAAATGAAGCTCAGCTAATCCTGACTTGTCCTCTAAATATTGATGTTAAAATAGGAATGATTCATTGTCTTTGCTTCCCTAATAATCTTATAGAAAAATCTAAAACAATAGTAGGACAAGGAAGAGGGTGAACAGTTCATTTCTAGAACATTCTAAAAGTTGTCAACAAGCTCATGTGAAAAACTGATGTCTAAAACACAGATACATGTAAATATGCTTATCTCCAGTATTAATGATCTTAATATTTAAGATCATAATTGTTGGTCACAAAATGACATATTGTAAGTCAGGAAGGACATCAGCTCAATTACTGAATAAGGTCAGTCACGTGATAGAGATATACATAACATATAATCACGGAAAAAAGTAAACACACAATACAATCTAAATAGGGGCCCTGAGTGGCTGAGTGGTCTAAAGCACTCTCCGTTGCGGATCACTGCCATCTCACCTCTGTCTGCATGGGTTCAAGTCTCGGATTCGGCGAATGTGGATATGTGAGAAAGCTTGCTAGTAACTTCTCGTGGGTCGGTGGTTCTTTCTGGGGATTTCCGGGTTTCTTCCTCCACCATTAATACTGGCTGCCATGTATAGCCTATCTTGTGCTGAAAAATGGCATTAAGCCCAACAACAACAACAACAATCTAAATATATGTAACATTAAAAAGTAATGATTGCAAACTTTATTTTAATAAATTTGAAGCTTTCATTTTCAAGTGTTGTAATTTTTAAAAGGTTGCTAAAAGATAAACCTGCACGTAAATGACAATTTCCTTTTCAAATATCTTTTTGTATCTTTGTGAAATGTTTTTGTTTTGTATGTAAAATTTGTCTTCCATATGTTTTTGAAATTATTTGATTTCAGGCTCTGCCATTCCTGTGGAGATCCTTCGTATGGATGATAAATCTCTTCAGCTATACAAAGAAGCTCTGCAGGATGGAAAAGAAAAGGTTTATAACATCCGAGTCATGGTGGTTGGTCAGTATGGGGTCGGAAAGACAACACTAACAAAGTGTCTCCTTGGGCAGCAGGTTGATATATCGGAGAGGACAAGTACAGAGGGAATTGATGTATATAAACATTGTTGCAAAATCGCTCTGGACACTGGGGAATGGATAGTACAGCATGAAGGTAGGCCATAATTATCCCTGAGATTTACAAACAAAAGACCGGAGTTGATTCTGCCTGTGCATAAGTGTATGAGTAATAATGCATAATTCCTCCTCTAGTTTACAAAACATAAGCTTTGCACAGAAAGATGGGAGTTTTATAACTTTTCATGTCCAGAATGCACATGTAATGATGCATAATTCCTCCTATAATGTTCAAATCCATAAGTTTTATAAAGCACCAAAGGGAATTTTATAATTCTGCCTGTTGAGAGGCTCATTTGTAATGATACATAAATCCCCTTCTATTGTACAATTCGCCTTGTTTTACAAAGACAGGAGTTTTCTGATTCTGCCTGTCCAGGAGCGCACGAGTAATGATGGTGGATAATTCCTGTAGTGTACTGTTATGAATCTGCGCTCTTAAAATAAGTAACAGAAAAGAGTGAAAACGACAGGCTTTGTAAAATTTAACAAATAATTTTCCTTAGAACACAAAGTGAAAAATGAGAAAAAAGAACTTAAGGTATTGCGAATTAAATCCAAATTGTAATCCAAGAATTAAAAACACAAGTTCTATCAATGAAAGTTCTAAGTGAATCTCAGTTGAAATCCCGATGAAATTCAAGTTAAAAGGCGATGACGTCTGTAATAACCTACAAAGTGGAGATGTGTCAACAGTCTCTTGTAGAATCACATAAAATATTATTCCAGTTTTAAATTCTATATTACTTCCAATGAATCTCTTTGTCCAAGAATTACAAACACATTCATCTCAAAGTCTACTTGATCTTAAATGAAAATGTTGCTGCTCAGATATTGGGCATAGTCACATAGCAGCAATGCTGAAAATGTATTATTACTACTTCTTTTGAATGGATGGTCACATCAGTGGGGGAATTTTCACTGAATGACTTATTATAATCCCAGATGAAAATGATGCTATCTGATATCCAATGTGGACACTATCTTCAATAAATAAAATATCATTATTGCTTCTGTTGCTGAAGAGAAAGTCACATCAGCATGGGGTTTTTGTCTGAAGATGTATTATGGTGTATAGTTGTACTTCAGTAAAAGTTGTGCTGATCTGATATTCAACATGGCCACCATGTCAGGCATCTAGAAAATCATTATGCTATTCTAACTTGATTTGAAAGTTATGCCAACATTGGGTTTTCAACAGAAAACTCGGACCTGCTAATACTTATGATTTGACCGCAAGTCTTATGGAACAGAATTGTGGAATAAAAACAAAAATGGTCATTTTTATTTGGATCTGAGTTTTGTATCAGAGTCATTGAAATTGGTCAGCAAACCAGACTAACTGTACCATAGTACCTCGGACACCTTAAACAGCAGATATATTGTGAGGCAGAACATCTCCAAGATTATGCCGTTGTTTTTTTTGTTTTTTTTAAACGGCATCAATCAAGAGAACAGTCAGGACGAAGGAGACAATAAATATCTTAAAAGGTTTAGTAGTGCAGAAGAAGACAAGAGAATATTCAGATTCATGGGGGAAATAACAGAGAGGACAAAAATTACATTTAGTGGACATCATGTTTTTGATCTGAGTATGCCAGATGGCAGGAAGGAAAACAATTACATTAGAGGAAATGATGTGTTGAGTACGCCACATGGCAGGAAGGACAACAGTTACATTTAGTGGACATCATGAGTTGATTTGAGTATGCCACATGGTGGGAAGGAAAATAATTACATTTAGCGAACATCATGTTTTGATTTGCGTATGCCACACAGTAGAAAGGACAACAGTTACATTTAGTGGAAATCATGTGTTGATATGAGTACGCCATAAGGTGGGAAAGATGATTGCTGTTGCCACAACTTTTTTTTTTTAAGGATTACGTTAAGTTGAGAGATCTCAAGAATCCATTGAGCCCCATAGGATTTGGAACTGCAGTTTGTGAAACTCTACTGGAGGTATTTGAGGTTACACTTGTGGAAAAAAATTACTGCCTTGCTGAGGTGGTTTTGATAGGGTTGGCAGGTCTGTGTATTGTGTATCCTAGGTAACCTGGATAAACCCAATAAACTTATGGCATACCCTGTATCCGGTGCTTTTGTGGAAACCGGATTTTATAGCTGATTGACAATTAACCCTTTCTTCTGCAAGTTATCATTTGGTAATTGAACCATACCAACTTTGTGTGTGTGTGTGTGTGTGGGGGGGGGATTTTAACTTTAAGTTAGCTTTAAAAAATTTCAGTCATATAGCTACCATGTCTACATTGTGACAATTTATAGAGATGTCTAGCACGGGGCAATCATGCTGCGAACATGTAGCATCATATCCCACCCAGTCACATTATCCTGACACCACGCCAACCAGTCATAACTCTGAGTTCTTATTGATGATATGCGCCAGGTGAGGCTGGTGTCAGTAACATATTTATAAGTCTTTGGTATGACTCAGCCAGGGATCAACCCAACTTGAGTTTCAAAACTTGAAACCGCAATATGTAAATAGCGTTTAAGAACACAATCGGTAAAAGTTGCATATTTGTATATACATTTAATGAAGATTTTAACTGCCTCTCTTACCCAGTAAAGATATTATTATCATACCATATTTTCTTTTGCATACCTTACATAAATTAACATCTCAAAATATCCATGAAGTTATAAGAAATTTTTCAGCGTTTGAAAATAAATCATAATTTGAAAAAAAAAATAATCTCGATGAAAGTTTGTACAGTAAAGATGTATCAAAACTTTTAAATAACCTTAGTGTATAAGAGGCTGTGTTGTGCAGCATTGTTAAGTACTTTGTTCAAATATTTGTAGTTAATGATTTGTTGGCACAGTCTTGTATGATATGCAGAGACAAAGTAAATAAGCACTATTTAAGCTTGCTATTCATTTCAATATTTGGATTTAGAACAATTATCTTTCTGTTTTTCTGAAAGATTCAGAACAGTTGTTTCGAGTTCAACGTCTCGTGAAGCTCCTGACTTGTCAAACTGAAAGGCCTGAAGTAAACAATGAGCAGAGAAGTCAAACAGAGGTTATCTATCAGAGAGAGACAATGGAAGATTTGTATGGTCCAGTACATTATAGTGACAGTGATGATGAAGATACATCAGCCAGCATTTCCGAGTCATACTTGGAGCAGGAAGCTGATAATACCAAACATCAACCAGGAGAATCCTCTTCTTTCAAGGTGGATCAGAGACCCCTAGCTAAGGATTCAAGTGGTGTTAAAATTCAGGAGGGTGGAAGACAAGTAACCAGTAAAGCTGATGCAACAATGGAATTCCTTCAGTTGGTTGTTGAGAAGGCAGACAAGCTGGAAAAGAGTTTAGTAGAGTATGCAGCATTGGCGCTGTGGGACTTTGCAGGCCAATATGTGTTCTACACTACACACCAGACGTTTCTGACGTGTCGTGCTATATACCTCTTGGTGACAGATCTTAGTCAGCAAATCACAGATCTTGCGGAAGATGATGAATTCTACTTTGATACAGAGGGAGTAAAACTTTGTAAAGTTCAAGGTAATGTTAATCCATTCCTTGGAAACCAATTAAGACTGTCTTTTTCATGGTAATGTTAATCCATGTATAGGAAACAGAAAAATAAGTCCGTGTCAGGTTCAAGATAATGTTAATCCATTCCAGTGAAACTGATAGTAAGATTGTAGCTTACATTATTCAGTACAATAGAAATTTAATGATTATTATATGTAATGAAAATTGCTAATTGCTTCAAAACCAAAGATTATGAAAGGAACATAACCTGAGAAAGATTTGGTTTCAGATTAGTTGTCCACTTCATTATAGATAATTCAAGCTTAAATGATTGACAAGCAGAGTGTATCATTAAATATTAAGGAAGTACTTTAATCAGATTAAGTTTAATATAATGCATTCAGATAACAAAAGCCTTGATGGGAATCCAGTATTTAACTCAGATGCTACTAAAGAAAGAAAAATCCCTAATCCTTGCTATTGTTACTCGGTGGCTTGGAGTCATCCTTGTAGAGTAGAGGAATGTAAACTTACTTCACCTTGTCTTTGCTTATTTCCAGACCTGGTTGAAGTTTGGCTCAATGCAGTACATTGCTGTGCAGAATCCTCTGCAACTGGTACAGATTTTAAACCTGATAATGCAGTGACATCCCCTGCTGCTGGCACTCTACTGACATCCCATGGAGCTAGTACCCGAGTGCCATCCTTAGATGTTGGCATCCCAGTGACTCCACCTGTGATTCTTGTCGGTACACATATGGATAAAATACAACAGGTAGATTCAGTTATTTAACATGCAACAGCATCCTTAGTTTGCATACCTTGTCAGCATGGCTTGATGTGTTTTCTGTAGAAGTCAACAGGCAACATTATCCTTAGCAATAGCGTACTTAGCTTTTGGATCCTTTGTTAGCATTGCTTGACATGTTGCCTGTAAAAGGCACAAATAAATGCGCTATTAACATCCACGAATTGCCAAATGAATGACTGTGTCACAGTTTTCTCCTTTTTTGTAACCTTGGAAGTAAGCTCTTCTCTTGGGCTCCGTGTGTGAGAAAGCTGCCAGTAACTTAACCATGGGTTGGACTATTTTTCTGCCACAAGTTATACTGCTGCCATGCACAGCCTCTCGTTTTGAGACATGACATTGAATCTAAGATAATAGCAACAACGGCAGCTAGAGTGGATATAAAAGAAAGTTTGAAATTACAGTTGCTAGCAATTACGTAATCATGTTTTCTTGATCCGAAGGGGGTTGGCATATTACTTTTGTGGTTCTCCATGTAACTATCCACTGTGTGACTATCCGTTTGCCTGTCAAACTTTATCATGAACTACTGAGCCAAACCTTACAAGGATTAAATATTGAAATAACCCTGATAAAGTCTCCAAGATCAAATTGCACTGTGAGAATTCATTAATCTGAACTTTGAAATTGGATACAAAATGATAAAGACCTTCAGACTTTTTTTAATGTTATTATAGATAGATTTAGAACCAGACATTTGGTTAGCAAAAATTATAAAAGTTATTTGCAACAATAAAGGTAACATGGTTAATTAAACATTTCTTCAGACCGGTTTTGAGAATGTTTCTTTAAATACCTTAGGAGAACAACTACTACCTCACAAATCATCCTGCACTCCCATACTAAAATAGTTTAGCTTAGAAAGCCAATTTACCTGCTCAACTAGGTGGCTCTATAATACAGGGATTGGTGCCAACTCCCTTGAATATTGATGTTACTGCTTCTGATCATACCAAGTAGCATGCTTTCTACACACGGGGGGGGGGGGTATTGTAATCCATACGTATTTTGTAAGTTTTCGACTTTAAGTTGGATGAGTATTCTCTTCAAAGGATTTACTTGTTAAACCTCAGAAAATGATATTGTCAATACCATTGGTCTATTCATATCCTGGGCTCAAATCCAATTCATTTCCTGTATATTGCAATCGTGACGTGTCATTTCCTATGTCATCAGGTGTTTTTTTCTCCATATTATACATTCATTCTCTTTTAGGATAAGCGTCAGGAAGTTGTCAGCAAGTATTTTCAGCAGATTTGCCGCATTTTAAAGGATAAGCCAAGCTTACAACACCTTGTGGGTTTTCATGCTATTGACAATACCCACCTAGACCCCCAGTTAGAGACCTTGAAAAAACAGATTTTCCAACTGGCCTCAGGGCAGCCATATTGGGGAGAGGAATTACCCGCTAATTGGCTTCCCTTGGAAGAAGCACTTATGAAGCTTAAAGCCTCTGGCATCAAGGTACAAGAAAGAGAAAATTATATTCTACAAAATACTGTAATCTTTCTACCAAATTTAAGTATATGATATATACTGTTTGTGTGCATGATAAGCAAACAAGATATTCTACACTGAGAGTCCTGTCAATATGAGGTTTTCACTAAATAACTTCATATGATCTTTAGTTCGTTCTAAATGTAAGGAATGCTGACGTGATGTCCAATATGACCGCTTTAGCAGCCATCTAGAAAATCTTGTTATTGCTACTCCTCTTGGATGTTTGCATGAAGATGAGGTTTTCACTAAATTAATTCTTAAAATTTTAGCCATATTTTTTGTACATCTGTTAATATATTTGGCTGTTGAGCAGATTCAGCCACGTAAATGATCTCAGACAATGTTTGGCCTCTTGTTATAATGTTTTGTGTTGTCATCCTTACAGTTCTTATGTTATTCGTGATATCATCACGGAGAGAGAGAGAAGAGAATATGTTGAATGTAAATCTGGGTGATAAAAACTAATGCTAGTAAGTCATCATAAAAAATAAAGTGATCCTCTCTTGCAAAGATAGCAAGATCACATGGAGTTTTTCTAATGAGGAACGTTGGCCATGAGAAAACTATTTTTATTTTGTCTTTCTTGTCAGGTCATTCCACACAGTCTAGTTGAGAAACTGAATGAGGCTGGAGCTGTTCCGATCAAGACCACAGAACAACTGGATCTGTTTCTTAGGTTTCAGCATGAGACAGGCAACATTCTCTACTTCAGGTAAAAAAGATAGTCCCTTTGGGTAAATAATTATTTTACCAGTCTTTTGTAAGGAAGAAAGGCCTCTTGGAATTTTGGGCAACTGATTATTGTACCAGATTTGTGTATCATATTAAACTTCTGTAACCTTCTTTATCATGCTTTGTGAAGTCGTGTGTTATAAAATTGCACATCATAATATGTTTATTAAATACTAATAGTTGATGAATTTATTTAACGTACAAAACACGTAATTATTTCCTATAAATTATAATACTTTTTATATCAAACCCAGCATTTATTGTTGCGTTGATGCTAGATTTCCTTGATTTCGAAACTCTGTCAACAGGTGCACAAGTGTTAATACAAAAATTTGGGCAAAAGGAAATAAATTTGGCTGTAGAGCAGAAATTTCATCATGCTTTGAACACATAATTTCAGAATATTCCTGTCCTCTTATTGTACCTTAGATTTTTATATGAAGGTTGTTTACATAAGAATTATTTATTCATATCTTAATGTCTCAAGTGGAATCAGTCCCTTATTTGTATTTCAGTTAATATATGGCAGGATTTATTTATTTAAATTATTCATTGGAATTACAAAGTGCTCATTAATACTTTCAAGGTAAATCACTATTTTGGGGTCATTGTGAATTTATTTAGAGATATTTTGGATTATATCACTGTGATAGATCAAGACTGTTGGCACATCCTCAATTCCAGGCTATTGGTACATCAGCTTATTCAAGATTGGAATTCATTTGGAACAGCACTGGAATTAATGTGGAATAATCCATACTTTTAGTCTTTTGATAGAAATTTTAGAACTGTTTGGGATTTTAATTAACATTACAGTAATTTCTTCTTAGAGTTTCACATTATATTCAAGGGAAATAAATTATTTGTTGCATTTTGCTAATCTTGTCTGGTTTTCACTCTTTTCTATTACTTTAAGACCATAGAGTTGTAACACACTTCCTTAATTACTTTTAAACTACGTTTTGTATACATGGTGATAGTGATGAGACAATTATGGAATTTGTCAGCATTTAAGTAAAATTATAGCCTCTAATTTTCAAATTCACCCACTTTATTTTCTATACAATAACTCCCATGATTATGTCCGAGTTCCACCGACTTTGGTGTGCTAATGGATAATGATGAAGCCTTGGATGATTTGATTGCATAATAACTCTCCTGATTATTGTCAGATGTCAGTTGAATTAAGTATTATACTGGATAATGATGAGATCTTGGATGTTTTCAACTGAATGTTGTATGCTACTGGATACAGATGAGATCTTGGATGATTTTAACTGAACATTGTATGCTACTGGATATAGACGTGATTTTGGATGATTTCAACTTAACGTTGTATGCTACTGGATACAGATCAAGTCTCTCCCAGTTTCATTGTCATACAATGACCCTGTCCAAGTTTCACTATTGTTATTCTGCATCATTTAGCACAGCAATTACCTTTTGTCATCAGACTTACCCACCTCTCATCTCTGCACAAAAATACTCGCTGTATTATTAATGGATTTCAGCCAACTATTACAGACAGCTTGGCATTGGAAAATCTCATTAATTCCCTTAATTATTATTGTATTTTGATGAAATACTACAGACTGCTTGATACTTATGAGCCCAATTAACTTCCTTGATTATTATTGGATTTTGATGAAATACTACAGACTGCTTATACTGATAAGCCCAATTAACTCCTTAAATTATTATTGGATTTTAACCATATGTTATATGCAGGATTGAACTGACGACATGTTCAATTAATTACAGATAGCTTGATACTGATGGATCCAATTAACTTCCTTAATTATTACTGGATTTCAAACAAATATTGCAGGTGGTGTGAGACCGATGTGTCCAATTAACTTCCTTAATTATTATTGGATTTCAACCAAGGATTGCAGGTGGCTTGATACTGATGGGTCCAATTAACTCCCTTAATTTTTATTGGATTTCAAACAAATATTGCAAGTAGCTTGATACTGATAGGTCCAATTAACTCCCTTAATTATTATTACATTTCAAACAAACATTGCAGGTAGCTTGATACTGATGGGACCAATTAACTCCCATAATAATTATTGGATTGAAACCAACAATTGGTGGTGCTCTACACTTTTGAATTTTACATAGGGATAGATTTATAAAGACAAAGAATTTTCTCGGTTTTCATTACTGTTTATACTGGTATTTAAAAAGAACTTGTATATATTTGTTATTGCACAAAGAACTTTTAGTTGCCTTTATTTTGGTGTATGATTGGTGTGTGTAATACAGCTTGTACAGAGTATACAGCTTGGCCTTACTTCAGATGTGCACATTTCTGAATTCTGCTAGCTCCACTTGGTCATTTTCCCTTCCTAGGCTTCAGAGATGAATTGTAAAATACAAGGAGCTGTTAACTTTTTTTACATTTTATATTTTTGGTAATTCATTCATTGCTTTCAGAAGCAGGTATTATCTAGCCTGGAAAAAATTGTTTCTCGATTTTAATTACTGCTGAAGATGAAGTACAATCGACTGATTCAGGCTGAATTTGTTTTTAACACAAGAG
>JAECUM010013236.1:0-70941 GCA_016617855.1 Megalonaias nervosa | reverse complement strand
TCATTCACTCGGTAAATACACAGCTGCCTGTCGTAAATCTGAACTTCGTTCAAAGGGCAAATGTATGTATTTGTATGTGATATAAATAAAATATATGTACAGTATGTGCGCTGAATCAATGATATGCCACTCGTTGTATAAATTTTTCATTAAAAGGAAACTCAGCAAGCTTCGTTTCCTTTTAATGAAAAATGTATACATCTCGTGGTATATTATTGATACAGCGTACATACTATACATATATTCTATATATATATATATATATATATATATATATATATATATATATATATATATATATATATATATATATATATATATATAATTGTTATGATGATGCATATCATTTATGACGTTACGTAATGACGTAATTGTTATTTTAAAATATAAAGACGTCATCCGTTTCTTTCGAAACATTTTGTGCCTGAAGAAGCATGTATTAAATGCGAAACTAGTTGCACAGAATTATCGGCGTTTGTGTTGGTTTTTATCCCAATTCTGACGATCCAGGAATTTCAATATTAATATCTTGTTTACGTGTATCTGCTGGGCGATTACATAATGGCACAGGTATATTTGAAACTTTTCTTTATGTAACAGAAATAATTGTTGCTGAAGTGAATCACGAACTATCTTCCGACTTGCAACTATCAAATCAGCAGGCCTCCACAAATTCCAAAAATCGTCGTTTGTTGTTTCCGGAATTACCTCACGCATTATCTCACATTGAATCTTGTCTGGCTGCAGTCTGATTAGCTTTTTTAACTCTTTCAGCGATTCATCAATAGCAGTAGTGAAGGAATATAAGGTTTCTAGCTCAGAAACCCTCCTTTTCCCTCCAAAACCCTTCCGTGTTGACATTTTCTTCAGCTCCGATGATGACTTTCATCTGACAAAATAAGAGGGTCTCTGATCTAGAAACGCTTATATTTCTTTACTACTGTTACAGTCATGTTTTATGATAATTATTTTCGTACTTGCTAACTCTCTTTGGCAGAATATCTGTTAACATACTGTCAGTAATACGGAACTCTCGTATTAAGTCGACCATATCATATTTTGCGCCTCGCAAATAAGATTGTATCTGATCAGTAATTTTTTATAGGTTTTACTTGCTGTTTTACAAGCATTTTTTTAGTTTCAAGTCGAGGCTCAATTTTTTTACACGCCGTTGAAAGAGAAACACCAACACCAGATATTATTAACAACAACGGGTTTAATGATGCGCCACTCGAAATATACCAGAGCTTGTCATCAGCAGTGGTAAATATGATATTACTCCAAGTATTCTACTGTAATACTTGTAACATTGTTTTACACACCAAAGGTTTTTATGATAATATCTGTAATATTGCATTAGAGCGTCAACATCTTGGTTTGAAATTTCTTCTGAAATATGATTGAAATCGATGATCTGTTTTTTCATTATACAATATTTGTTTACAACTTTTACACAATATCAAAAACTGTAGCACCAACAATCGAATCAAGAAATTCACGAAACTTATTATTGTTAGGATCAGCTATAAAATCTCTGTACTTGTCATAAACATCTGATGAAGTATCCTTATATCGTTCATCTGTCAATACCTCATTTTTCTTTAACCAACTGTAGGAATCAAACGTGTTTTCTACTTCACGTTCATAAAAATCTATTTCGTTCACCAAATTACCGTTTTCTCTTTCTGTTTCATCAATAAATCCAAGTACCAGGCTTATCTGATTTAAAGTAAAAAATTTTAGGACAAGTTATTGTCTGATATTGCATATGCGACTACGAAATATATCAGCATTAATTTTTGGAGTGATTTTCGTCCAAGAAAGGTAATTTGAGTAAAAGTATTTACTCTAAGCCATAATTTTTCGTATTGTTTTGTGAACATTTTCTCGACTTCATTGTAATACTTTCGTAATGACAATTGTGTAGAGCGTTGGAGTGGTGGAAGTGGAACCAATCACTGCACCAAACGTTGTTCGATTGACTTCCTCAAAAAGCTTTTCTCGCTTATCATCACTGAGATCACTAATTTCATTGTCAAAATCTTTGATTATCGCTAGAGATTTGTTAACAATAATCGGATCAAATTCTGGGGTTTTTTTACGCATCATTGGTAGAAGTGCGTTCGAGTATGCTTTTATAATTAACTCCGCATCCGGCGTCATTCTAACAAATTTAACTAAGGTTTCCTTGTCGTGGTAGTACATACCGAGATGCTTAAAACTTTTTCGTTTTGAAAAACTATTGTATAACTTCTTGCTCCTTTTTATTCCTATTATCTTAGATTCCGCTAGTTTTTCGAGATAACCATGGCTATCGTTTACTCGTTTTTCTTCATCTACTTCTTCACCATAAGCTCGTTCTTTCATTAAGTTCGATTTTATTATCAAATCTAGATTTTCAAAAATTAAGCTCAAGCAAAATTTTTTTTAGCAGGATTTCAGATTGTTTCTGTTCTTCTATACAATCATCAGGATGACAGTGTCTACTTATCACATCGAAGTTTTCTATTGCTTTCAATAGTTGTGGTCCTCGCATATGCATAACGAGAATAAAAAATTTTTCTTCTTCTGACAATGGAGAGTTTATCCTTGGAATTGTAAAATTTTTCCTAGTATTTATCACATGTGCCGATAGTGATTTGTCCCCAACATCTATTTTGGGGTTAAAAATCTTATCATAAAATTCTCTCGCAATGAATATGAGTGGTTGTCTTATCATATATTTTACAACGTTAGATTAAATCTGATCATCAAGTGTGTATATTTGAAATGCTGTCAGTCCTGGAAACGGATGTTCGCTGCTGAAATACAAGTACTTGTTGACAGTATTTGCGGTTGGAATCATAAAATATTATATTGTTGAAATATAAATGTCTGTTGTACTGTATAACATTACCCAGTCGATATCATCGTTTGATCCTTCCAATCGACAATTATAAATTCGACCAACACTAGAGTTTAATCGACCTCGCAAATGAAATTGCCAAAATAGCAACTGCAATGGGCCATTTAATTTTAATCCAAAAGATTTCAACTTCTCCGTTAGTAGTCCATTCTTGTCTATCAGAGAAAGCGTGATAAGGATAATTTTCAGGATGATATGATGATGCACTTACCTCCAACCCAGCTTGGTTATCAGTTGTCATAAAAGGTGTTGGAATATACCCAAAATTGTTTTTGGTTCGTTTTATACCACCACTAAACACACTATCAACGTACGCTTTATTCTCTAGATCATTATGGTTAACTGGAACATATGTCGTAGTTATTTTATTATTTTTCATATTTATATTGCCTGACATTGGTACACCAGATTGTCTTAAATACGGAACAAGTGCTCCTCTTAACTGAGCCTAATGAATAGCATCAGTCTCATTAGCTGGTGGTGAAGTTGTCGGTAATCCAGTTATTTTTGCTCATTACAAGGTCACCTGTCATTGTATTGTCAGCTTTATCGAGCTTGTTATCGTCAACGGATTTTAGTTGCGTACAACTCACCGCTTGCGTGCTATCAACATTTGTTGGTGGATACTCGGTTTCCAACCCACTAATTTTTTTACTTGACATGTTAATATTACCTGTAACAGTTCCACCAGTTTTATCAAGCTTGTTATCATCAACATACTTCAACTGTAAATAACTTACATCTTGTGTTTGATTTAAGTTTCTTGGCGGATACGCTGTTTCTAAATTTATTATTTTTTTTCTTGACATATCCAAGTTGCCGCTTAAAGTTCCTCCTGTCAGTGATAGTTTGTTATTATCAATCGTTTTTAGTTGTACATGACTTACAGCTTGTGTATCAACAACATTTATTGGCGGATAATTTATTTCTAAACCAAGTACTCGCTGATTCGACATAAACAGGTTTCCTGTCATTGTGTCGCAGGTTTTTTTGACTAGCGATGATGTATCAGTTATTATTGGTTCGTCAGCGGAAACAGATCCTGTAAGTGCTGTTCCAAACTTTGTGTAATAGGCCATATTATGTAAATTATACAACATAAAATTGTATAACAACAATGGCAAAGTCAACGATATTAAATTTTGAAACGAACGATTAATCAAACATAAACATAATAACGAACTTCCAGATTGTCATTATCTTATTGTTGGTCGTATAGGCTCTGGTAAAACAAATCTTTTGCTAAATCTCTTACTCAAAGATAACTTTAATTACGATAAGGTATATATTTACACAATTAATCCGCAACAAGACAAATACGAGTTATTACGCGAATACAACGAAAAATTTCGTGATGAGCTTTACGCCGACGATGACATATTTTTAATAAAACAACAAGATGAATTAATCCCTGGCAACGAACTTGATTCTTCCGAGCATAAAATAATTGTATTTGACGATATTCCGCTAAACAACGAGGAGATGAATAAGATTAAGTCGTAATTTTCATTATCGCGTAACAAAAAATGTAATTCGATTTATCTTGCGCAAGGATTTTACAACGTTGACAGATTTATTAGGCGAAATACGCGATGTTTTATGTTATTTCCTGGACTAGATAATGTTGATGTGAGAAATATTGCAAACGAGCAATGCGGTGGTGTAACAAAAGATAAATTTATTTAATTATATCATCAAGCAACTAAAGGCAAATACAATTTCTTTTGATTTGATAAACTAGTGCGTGATTCAGCTAAAATGTTTCATTGGTTGTTATATCGACACATTTCTATAGACGAATTGTATATCGCGTATAAAAAATAAACAACGGACAAGCATCAAAAAAAAATTGAATTACTAAAAAAAATTTTTACAACTCGAGCTGCTTTTAAGAAAAAAGTGGAAGAAGCACGTCAAGGACAACGTGCTGTAGAAGAAGAAACCACCAAACTTTTTAAACCTGTTACCGAAGCAGTACTCTGTAAACAACCAGAAATATCAGTATTATCTCCAGAGTAACTAAAAGACGGCACAAGAAAAAGGGTTGTTAGGTTTACAAGGAGAAAGATCGAAAGAAGAAACTAAAAAAAAATGTAGAGGAACTTGTTAGAAATATTGCTGATCCTGTTGCACGACAGGCTGAATTTGACAAATGAATAAACAACCCTCTTGAGCTACAACGTGATATTGCAGGATTGACGGTTAATCCAGCCGAGTTAAGAAGGTTGATACAAAATTTATCAGAGCAAACTAAGGAATTAGCTGAGCAACAAAAAATGATGACTGAATCTACCATGGAAATAATGCCTATCAAAAAGCAGATAAGATTTTATAGAAAAAATTCACGTGACGAAATACCAGACGAAGAATATAATAATTTTATAAGTAGACATAATATTGAAGACACTGACAAAATTCGAGATTGGTCAGAAGAAAAATATCAAAATTTAACAGAAAGATTAACAAGGATTATAGAAATTGGGTTCAATGCAAATGAAATTATAAAAAAATAAACAGAAAATGAAGATTTTTTAAGAGAATATGATGTTATAAGACAAGGAATTATTGCTGTAATAATGTTTAAAACAACAGAACAGTATCGAAATAAACCAGGAGATTATGGTAAAGGTTGGACTTTTAAAAGACTGCTTAATCAGTACGAAAATAGACGAGATAAAAGATTACCAGAGGAAACCACTGGATTTGGCGTTACAAGTTTTACATCAAACGCCGAACTGGTTGACAGACTTATATTATTAATAACATCAAAAGAAGCTGGAAATGAAAGCATTGAAATAGACAACGAAATTGTTGATATATTAGATAATCTTAGGTCGAGTAAATTACTCACAGCAGACGACAATGAAATTTTACATAGCGATCTTATCTAACAACTTTATTATAAATGTCAACAACACTATTGCGTGATTCATCGCAAACAACGAGAAACAGCGCAAACTTTTCTGTCTATTACAATCCACCAATAATGCTAGATCCTGGTAAACAGTACGAAATCGGATTGATTTCTTCTACGGTATGGCATTCTATGGCAAATGTAAAAACAAACGTCAATGACGACTTTACATTTAATTCTTTGCTTGGGTATCAGTCAAAATACCACAGGGAGCATATAATGTAACTGATCTCAACAAAACGATAAGAGAGCTGATAACAAAATACACTACCGCAGACAATTTTGAATTAACTCTAAACTATAATACGCTACGAGCCAAAATCAAAAATCAAAAAATAATTTGATAATCGATTTTTTACCAGCGACTAGTATCGCATCGTTGCTAGGATTTAAAAACCAACGATACGGCATGTTACAGAACAAAGTATATCGTATGATGGAGATTTACCGGTTAACATAACAGAAGTAAATACAATTTTAATCAATTGCTCTATTGCACCAGGGTCGTATTTTGCTTTAGGAAGTCAAGGTCAAGCAATCTATAGTTTTTCACCAGATGTTCCGCTTGGTTCACTGATGCAAATTACTCCTCGACAAATAATATACTATCCGATTACTCCTGAAAACCAGATTACAAACATAACAATGCAACTAACAGATCAATCAGGACGACAAATAGATCTTAACAATGAAATTGTCACGTATTATTTACACCTACACGCGCAATAGCTTCTCTATCGGGCGTACATTTTGTAAACCTAATTTAATAACAAAGATGAGACAAAAAAAAGTTCATAGAAGAAAAATTGTAGGTGGATTTTTTGGAAATATATTTACAAAAATAGCCGAAAACATCCCAGGAATTGCGTGTAAAGTAGCACTAATTGCTCTTGATGCCAGCAAAGCTTTTGCGACGGGAGCTGCATCAGCAGCTGGCACTGCAGTAGGGCAAAAAATCTCTGATAAAATTAAGGGTGACGCGGAAATAAAACGACCAATATCAGATATTGCACCAACAGCGGAAACAAAACGAGCTATGATAGCTACAACAAAAAATTACTGTCACCACGTGGTGAAGAGGTAATGCGCAAACTTGTAAAGAAAACAAGAATAACTCCTGCTGCTTTTTAGTTACTAAATTTTGTGTGGATTATAGAATAAATAATGTCAGTTAAAAATTCTCTCGATCTTGCTGAAGAACTTGATACCGACGACACAGTGACAGAATTCGAGTATGTTCAGTATCTCGACGAAAACTCAAACGAACCAAATAAAGCTGGCGTCAGAACTTTAAGCACGCGAGACGAGGATGTGTTTTTGTTGCCACACAAGGCGGTGTTGGAAGTGCGTGGTCAATTACTAACTGCGATAGGCGGTGATATTGCAGCTGGTGCAGAAATTGCACTTGTCAATAACGGTTGGAGCTTGTTTAAAAGTGCACTGTACCAACTGGCCAATCAAACCATGGAAGATATTTCAATGCAATTGCCCGTAGCGAGTACAATACTAAATGTCGTCTCGTCCAGCGATGATTATTCGAGATCAGTGGCCACAAACATGATGTGGTTTAAGGATACTGGACTTGGGACAGCTGTTTCAAGCGAATTTAAAACTGGAATGCTAGCTGATGCTGATGCTGAAATAGACTTATTCTAACACCAGCTGGAGCTGATGCAGCTGCACAACATACTGTTGCAGCATTAACCGCAGATGCAGCTGGTGGTACTATAGTAGAAGCTGCAATAAGAAGTGCATTTGGAAATGCACGACGATCAACTTATAATGAAGGATATGCCAAACGAAAAGCATTTGCCGCAGGATCTCGCCAAATAACGGTGATGCTTCCGTTAAGTACAATATTTGGATTTTGCCGCGAATATAACAAAGTTTTTCGCGGGATAAAACATACACTTATTTTAGATCGAGCTGATCAAAACGATTGTATAATACACGCTGATGGAGTAGCTGAAGCACAGTTTGCTATTACAAGATTAGCGCTGTGAATGCCACGAGTTGCCCCATCTGTAGCTAAAACAATGGAACTCGAATCATTATTGACCGCTTACACGAAAAAAATATATTTTCAGCAAAACAGAATTTTTCAAACAGCAATTCCTAACGCAACTGATTACACCTGGCGTGTTACAACTATGTCAAGCAAACAATTACCGCGACACTTGTTGTATTTCAACGACAGGCACGTCGTAATGATCAAGAAATGAACAACTCTATATTTGATAACCCTGATGTTAGATGAATATTTGTTAGAGTAAATTCTAAACAATATCCCGAACGTGCAATCGAATGTAATTTTGCTGATGATGAAACAAAAACATATCTCGGCCGTACATTTATCTTATGGAGGCTATGCAAAAATATCAGGACGCAAACAGCGGATCTCAGATAGCATTAGAGGAATTTCGATCACTGTACCCTCTCTTTTATTTTGACATATCAAAACATTCCGAGCGAGATATTGGATCGACTGTTGATATTGAGGTCACTTGGACGCTTGGTATGGCTCCATTTGCAGCTAATCCGTATAACGTATATGCGCTAGTTGTCAGTGATAGATTCTTGACAATCGATGCGACCAATGGAAGGATGACTGTCCAAGTTTAATCTAACAAACAAGTATAAAATGAAAACGAAATACACAGCTAGAGAAATATACCTAACGCCAGGCCAAATTAAAAAATTATCAGCAGCAGTTGCTAAACGTAATTCTGTCTCTCTAATGATAAAGTCTCTAGGGACTGACAGAGCCGCCACAGTGAAAGTAATGTTAACTCAACAGCAGCTAAAAAGGCTAGATCAGGGAAAACCCTTTGTTCTCAAACTATCTGTTGCACAAGTAACAGCAATGGCAAAACACCCCGGATTTTTCGGACCGGCACTTTCTGTAATTTTACCATAAAGTTTACCTGTATTAGGAACACTAGGACTAGCAGCAGCGTCAGGGGCAGTATCTGGAGCAACTAAAAAAGCGGTATCCGGAGACGGTGTCTCTGGTGATGGAATCAGACAAATTTATCGTTAGTTTTATGTAACAATAATAATATAATGCCAGCTAAAAAGAAATCGCCAGCGAAGAAATCGTCAACGTCAACTAAAACAAAGAAGTCGCCAAGAAAAACAAAACAAGGAGGAATTATCCCTTTTGCTCCGCTGCTAGTGGGGTTAGCAGGCAATCTAATTCCAAACCTGCTAGGGATAGGACGTGGAATGACTATACCAGGCACCAGACGCCGTTGACAACGACTTCGTCGTCGTCGACGCCAGTGACGAAGTCACCGCCGTTGAGTAATTTCGATATAATTTAAAAATTGAATGACATTGTCGGATTTCGTGGAGTATGTTCCAAAGACGAATTAGATAATGTAACAGCAGGTGGTTTGTGTATCACAAACATACAAAACTTCAACGATGGATCCGGCACTCAATGGGTTGCTGTTTACGATAATAATTATTTTGATTCGTTCGGACATCCTTCTAGTGATCTTATAAAAAAAATATATTTTTAAAAAATTTAAAAAAATAAATTACTCATCTAATCAACTACAGTCAGTTGGAACATCAGCTTGTGGTTATTATTATATTATGTTTATCGGACAGATGTCCCAGCCTAAATTTAATTTTTTTAAAATTTATTTTACAGTTTGACAATGAACCTTCTCATGCAAATGATGAAATTGCAATTAATTTTATCTAAACTAAGGAATATGTCCACATACTTTCTCAAATGTAAAACTAAAACAACAAATAAGGATGAGACAACGGAAAAAACAAAATAATAGAACGATGTTAAAAAGTATTTGCGCTGTTTGCAGTAGAAAAAAAAGTATGTTTTTAAAGAAATTATCCGGAGCTGGAATGTGCCCTGACAACGTCAGGGAGGTTATTTTAGTAGATGATTAATTGACTAAAACCTAAAAAAAAATCAAACATTTTTGGTCAAAATTTTATTTTTTTATGCAACAGAATAAAATAAAACTGAAATGTAATTGTGATTGTGATAAAAATCTTTGTATCGAACAAGAGAAAATTGATACGTACTGTAAATCATGCAATCGCCGTGAGGTAATTGTCAGCGGTATTGACATCCACAAATTTATTGGAAAGTTACCAAAACTAAAAACAGGTTGGACATTGCCTGGCCATAAATACACTGGGCCGTACAATCCACTAGACAAACAACTTGACGGGGACGATAATCTGCTGCCCGGACAAGAACCTTTTAATCAAGCTGATGCAATAGCGATGCGTCATGATATTTATTATCGTGATATAGAACGTCCTGATAACGTTCGTGCAGAGAGCTCAAAATCAGACTGTGATAAAGTAATGTTAGATGAAATATGCGATATGGAGCCTGTAAATTTGCGAGAACGATTTGATCGAAGGTTAGTTCAAACAATGATAGAAACAAAATATAAGTTAGGACCTGGAAAAGATCTTGCATCAGAGCTACATAAGCCTAAAAAAAAAAGGTTTCCGCGGCGCAATGTTGTCGCAAACGCCGTTGATGATATCTGGGCGATAGATTTAGTTGCTGTGTAAAATCTTGCTCAGTTTAACGTTGGCGCTGATGGTGCTCCAAAGAAATATCTTTTTAACGTCATAGATGTTTTTAGTAAATACGCGTTTAGTGTACCTGTTTCGGATAAAACTGGAACATCAATAACTGATGCGTTAAAACAGGTCATCGTTAGTACGGAAAGAAAACAAAAAAAAAAAAAGGACCGATCACGGAGCGAAGTTTTTTAATAAAAAATCTGAGCAGTTTCTGGAATAAAATAACATTAAAAAGTATGTTACATGAAACGAACGAAAAAGTGTCGTCGTCGAGCGATTTAATCGCACACTAAACGAGCTGATACATAAACATTTGACAGCTAAAAACACAAATGAGTATATTGACGATCTACAGAGATTGTTGATAATTATAATAACACAAAACAGATCAATAAAAATGTCACCAAGCGACGCAATTAAAAATCCAATTCTTGCAAACGAAAACGTGTACCGCAGACATAAATTTAAAGTTGGTGATCGAGTTAGAATTTCTCTGACGCAAAAAAAAATTGATAAAGAATTTACTCGTAACTGGAGCGAAGAAGAATTTGTTGTTGATAAAGATTTACTGACAATACCTGTAACATATGCGCTAAAGGATTTATTGGGTGAGCCAATTACCGGTAGTTTTTACGAGCAGGAGCTGCAGAAAACTGAGCAACATATATTTGTTATTGAAAATGTTATCAGAAAAAAAGGTAATAAAAGCCTTGTCAAATGGAGAGGATACAGCGATAAATTTAACAGCTGGGTTCCAACTAAATCTATATTGAAATAATATAGTTATAAATTTCCTCCTACTTACGTTTGACAGATTTACATTTTACTGGTTTACATAACGATATTAGATATTGTGTGCGATTGTCAGAGATCATCATTAGGTTAAAAATCTTGACAAATATAAAGTCGAATTTTATATTTTTCTGTCGGTCTGGAATTTTAATGTTTACAAAGGGTTTAATCAACCGCCAAAAAGACTCATTTTCATCTACTGAAAAATTAAATTTGGAAATTTTCTTTTGCGATATGATACTTAACATCATATCGTCCAGTTGTCGGTCTGCTATTTTTTTTTTCAACCACGCCCACCATCTCGTCTTGTTCGTCGTCGTTGTTAAATAAAATGTCATCCTCGGTGTAACCAACAGAGTTGTGTTTATCGCCAGAGACAGTAAAATTTTCGTCTGCGATTATATCAACAAGTCGTTTCATCAAGTCCATATTATAATATATTTTTATCTAATTTATTATTATAAATGACTAACGAGATAAAATATCATCAAAAAGTTGATATATTAAATTACAGAGAATTAGTCGAAGCAGTGCGAAAATGTTTGTCGGGATATAGTTCTTATTCTGTCAACGTTAATGTGATGCAAGGTGATTCTTATAAAATTCTGCTAACAGCGGCAGAAAAAAATAAACTTAATGATAGCGCAGTAATGACGCTAAAATTTAACAAAGATGATGTTATTGCGTTCGCTCATAATTGCTTAAGTAGAAACGAGCTGGAAATATAATTAATTGTCGTATTTGAAGGTTTTTCTGTCAAACGTTGATTGTGATGTTGCTGATTTTGTTATTCCATCTGCAACTCTCTTGACCGTTGGCGAATTTATCTTGTAGTATTTTGCTGCAGCTGTTATTGAAGGAAATTTTAGTTTTTCTCCGTTTTCTAAATTTATTGAAACAACCAGTTTAACTTTACTAAAATTATTATAATTACCTGTGTTTCCTCGTCTGCTATTTTCTTGTTGAGTGACAAGTTCGAGGTTTTCTAGACGATTATCTGTTTTAATACCGTTGATATGATCTATCACTAAACCATCAGGTATAGGTCCGTTAAACGTTTCGTAAACAAATCTATGGCTATAATAACCAACTTGATCGGTTCTTTTTCCCCGGATCCTTATTCTAAGGTATCCTCATTTTTCAAATTACCTAATAATTTTCTTGTTTTTCTTCTTCGAATAATTCCTTTGTCAGATGCCTTATACATATCGAACACGAGGTGAGGTTGAGACTTGTTTTGATAAGACAAGTTTTCAATATTATTATCGGGAACCGCGCCGTTGACATGATAAACTCGTTGTCCTTCTCTAATTTCATCACAAAATAACGTGTAAATAAAATCTTTTTTAAACATTTAAATTCTCTCGGTATCTCCTTCCGATTTTACACTAATTTTATAACTCGCTGGTGTTAATTTACCAAACGGTTTTCCGAACTTGACGTGAAACACTGAAACAAGTGCATTTGCGGCATAACTATTATACTTGGGATGAATATGATATTCTTCCTGTTCCTCTGCCGTCAGTCTTATGTAACTCAAATTTTGTGTCATTATAATATAAGCATTTTTACATCTCCAATTGATTTTTCAACTAGCGCATTCGCATTGTGCGGTGAGATATCAATTAAATATCTAAAATGTTATATAACAATGCTGAAATTGGAGATATAGCCAAAAAGAGCCTTATAGGAGAACCTACAAAAATATCTACCGCTTTTGCAGGATTTGAAAACAGTTATAAATTTGATAATCAAAATATTTTAGCAAATTTTAACTCTACAAATCTGTTTCATCTTCTGCATCCGACTGTAACGCAAGAACTTCCAGTACATAAAAGTATCAAACTAATAGTACAGTATCATGTTATTTTATTAAAGTTACATAATACAGATTTCCGCAACGAGATTGCCGAACCATATTTAACAGCTATATCACGAAAAATATTAGCTGGAACAAATATTTCCTCAGTCGCCGATGAAATACATCAGGAAATAAATAAAAAATTGGAAGAATTTACTGCATCAGGAACAGGTTGGAAATTTAAGGTGGTGGAGGAAGTTTTATTTCACACAGCAAGATATAACGTACTTCGCGGTAGTTCGTTTATGGACCTGCCTCAAAAAATTAAAAACAAAAAATGTTGGATAAACGTAAAAAACTCTGACAACAAATGTTTCCAGTGGGCTATTCTTTCCAGCAGAAAACAAAAAATGCTGATCGCGTCAACAAGTATATTAGTCACGTATCAAAATTAAATTTTAATGGCATTGACTTTCCTGTTGCAGAAATTCAAATACCAAAGTTTGAAAAGCAAAATAATATTTCAGTTAATGTGTTTGGTCTTGACGAGCGTGAAAATGTCTATCCCAGATACATCTCAGAAAAAGCTACACAAAACACAATAAACTTGCTGTTTTATAAAGGACATTACGTTTGGATAAAAAAACTTTAAGGGCCGAGTTGGCAGACAATATAATAAAGATAAATATAAGAAATATATTTGTTATCCTTGTTTACAAGATTTTTCTAGAAATGAAAAACTACAAGATCATCTCAAATACTGTATTAATGTTCAAAAAATAACAATGCCAACAAAGAAAAAAAAAATTTAAAAATTATAATCATAAATTAAGTATTCCGTTTGTTATTTATGCTGACCTCGAGTGTCTATTTGTTCCATTGGCAGGTGCAGAAAATGATCCAAATAAATCAAGCACCAGAAAAATACAACATGTTCCCTGTGGAGCAGCTTATAAAGTAGTTTGTTGCGCTAACGATATTTTATCAAGTCCAATAAAATTGTATAGGGGTAAAAATCCTGCCGTGTGGTTACTAAAAAATTTAGTAGATGATGTTAATAAAATTTTCAACAGATTATCTAAAACCTTTCCAAAAAAATAACACCCAAACAACAACTTGATTTTGAAGAGGCAGTTAATTGTCATATCTGCGAGAAACCTATGCCTGGCGATAAAGTGCGCGATCACTGTCATCTAACCGGCCAATATCGTGGAGCAGCACATAATTAATTGTAATTTGAAATTTCATGCGCCAGATTTTATTCCTGTCGATTTACATAATTTTCGTGGTTATGATAGTCATATTATTGTCGAAGCATTTGGCGATGAGGAAATTAAATCTAAACTAAAATTAAATAATGTAATAAAATGTATTCCGAACAATTTTGAAAAATATATATCAGTTACGCTCGGCAAATTACCTCTCATAATAAGTCAGCAATTTATGGCGGCGCCGCTGGATGAGTTTGTAAAAGGCTGTATCATTTTTGGTAATCTGAGAAGTTGCTTTGGTGAAGACTACGTCGTTCTGACAAAAAAAAGGTGTCTTTCCTTACGAGTACCTCGACGACTGGAGCATATTTGATGAAACTTCTCTGCCTGACAAAGATAACTTTTACTCGCAGCTAAAAGGCGAAGGTGTATCAGATGACGATCACAAATATTTGGAATAAATTTGGTTGTAAGACACTTGGTGATTATCATGATTTATATTTGAAAACAGATGTGTTATTGTTAGTTGATGTTTTCGAGAGCTTTCGTAAAGATAGTCATGAAAATTATGGATTAGACCCGTGTTGGTATTATTCTGCGCCAGGATTGTCGTGGGATGCCCTGCTAAAGGCAAGCAGAATATAAATGGATCTCTTAACTGATGTTGATATGTTTAATTTTATTGAAAAAGGGATTCGCGGCGGAATTAGCGTTATAACCAAGAAATATGCGGTAGCTAACAATATACACCTAAAAAGCCACGATAAAAATTTACCGTCAAATTATATTATTTATTTAACGCTAATAATTTGTATGGTTATGCAATGTCAGAGCCAATGCCGTGCAGTGGATTTCATTGGATAACTCCAGATCAGTTTCTTAATGAAACTGAGAAAAATCTCCCAGAAAATTTCAGTTATTTTGTTGAAGTTGATCTTGATTATCCTAGTTCGTTACATGATCTACGTAACGACTATCCGTTTTGTGCAGAGTCAATGATGATTGATTACATTTTATTATCGCCTGAACAACAGGCAATGACAACAGCAAAAAATTCGAGCATTAATAAGTTAGTTCCAAATTTGTTAAATAAAAGAAATTACGTGATACATTACAAAAATCTAAAACAAGTAGTAGATGCTGGACTAATTCTGAGAAAAGTTCATCGCGTGCTAAAATTTAATCAATCTCGTTGGATGGCAGATTATATTGATTTAAATACCAAACGTCGTGCTATTGATAACACCGACTTTGAGAAAAATTTTTTCAAGTTGATGAACAATTCAGTTTCGGTAAGACTGTGGAAAATATCAGAAAGCGAGTCAATATTAAAATTGTAAATGATGTAAATCGCAGAAATAAATTAGTCAACAATGACGGTTTTGTTAGTATGAAAATATTTAATGACAATCTTGTTGCAATACAGCGACGAAAGACAAATTTAAAGCTAAATAAACCAATTTATGTTGGTGCAGCTGTACTTGACATATCAAAATGGTTAATGTACGACTTTCATTATAATTTTACCAAAAAGCAGTGGCCAGATTCGGAGTTGCTATTTACTGACATGGATTCACTTGTTTATAACATAAAATGTGAGGATGTTTATCAAGATATGTATGATCATAAGGAGTTATTTGATTTATCAGATTATCCAGCAAGTAGTGGATTTCATGATGATGCAAATAAAAATGTCATCGGCAAGATGAAAGATGAATTTATGTTTGTGCCAGTTAGGGAATTTGTTAGACTAAGAAGTAAAATGTATGCTGTAATTTTAGATGACAATAAACTGACAAAAAAGCAAAAGGTATTCCTCGCGGATATGTAAAAATGTGTATGAAATTTGATGATTTAAAGCAGCGCTAAACACCAGCACTAATTTTATTAAAACAAATGTTATCAGAACAAATCACCGTAAGCTTGAAACAGATACAATTATAAAATATGGACTAAATAATTTTGGCGACAAACGATATTGTGTTGATGGCGTAAACACATTAGCTATTGGACACTATGCCAGTACCGGAGGTGATATATTCAATATCATCTTTAATTAATTTTGTCTAAACTTTAAAAATAATGTTCGAAAATTTAAAGTTAGCTGATGGAGTTAGTAGCAAAATTAAAAAAAAATAATTGTTAATGGCCAGCAATTATCATTTGAATTTAATGATGAAATTTCAGGTATTTGTTTTACTAAATTTGATAGAATGAAACTCTTGCTTATTAAATCAGATAACAGCAAATATTTTGATTATCTTGAAAAGGTGAGAGATGAGCTTATGCTGAAATACGATAATCTTCATTATCCGATCAGTCAAGAAAAATATACCAAAATAAATATTGACCTAAACCGGTCGAAGGTTTTTGCAAATGGTTGTAAGTATTTTATCAACAGGGTAGCAATGAGAGAGTTATTTGAATGTCATCGAAAAGTAAGCGGAAAAATTAAATTTTATTTGCATAAACACGATAATGAATTACTTCTTATAGCTACTATTGATGTTTTAATGATAGGGGATGAACTTCATTAAAAGGAACTAACTATGTCTTCCTTGTTTTTTTAAGGGAGATAACTCGTACAGTAAATTGCATAACATTACGTGACCGTTGTTATTTGTGTGTTTGTGTGTGTGCGTGTGTGTGTGTGTGTGTGTGTGTGTGTGTGTGTGTGTGTGGATCAGCATAATTTGTAACGGAAAATATTTTACGTCTTTTAACTGATAAATTAAATGTACATTATCTTGTGTTAATTTTAGTAGGTTATATAGCTGTGCAAATTCCACTTACGTTATTGACTTCCAGCTATACAATGTATACTGCGACAGCTGTTCACAGCAACATCCGGCAGATCTGTTTGCTTCGTTTATATAGTCTTCCCTTAAACAAAATACGTTGGACTGCATTTTATTCAACATATTTCTGAAACGTGTGTAAATTTTAAATGCAAATGATGTGTGTGTCTGTGTGTTGGATTTTTAATGTAGCTTTAACAATTTTTCAATCATATTGCTACATGACTGCAGTGACTGCAGCTTATAGATCATTAGGTAATTTCATAACAATTTCAGAAACGTATATTTGTAAGTAGAGTCCATGGCGCAAGTGTTAGAGTGTTGAACTCTCGTACTAGAGGTCTTGAGTTCTATTCCCGTGGCAGACACATTATCGATGGGGGCGTTATGATGCCAGATTTTTCTAGAATAGTGGGGGGCTCTGCCCTAAGAAATTTCATATACACTTCTTACCATGTTGAACAACGTGGTGGATGCTGTTTTGTACTCACTCCGGGGTTTTATTTGGGAGGGGGGTGTACATGAAATTAAAAAAACTTAGTTCTCTGAATTTCTAATTGCGCACATTAGAAATTCGCCGGGGAGTGTGTCTATAGAGCCCCTCAAAAATAAACAGTATGGTGATGTAAGCTCCTTGACCTTGTGACCTCACTGAAGGGTTTCCCCACACAAGGACATTCAGAAAGAATGTCGCCAAAAGAAAAAGTATGATGAGATGCCAGTGGACCCTTGGAGAGGCCTTTTACAAAAACTAGGGTCGACCCAAAAAACAAAAGGGTCATCAACGAAAAGACTAAAAAAAACTAGGACCTCATGAGCTTTACTGGCAATGAAGGTACCCCGTGGAATGGTAGACTGACCGTCATTGCTGATGTTTATTTTTTGTTTAAATTCAACATGGCTGTAACAGTAGTAATATAAGCGTTTCTAGATCAGAGGCCCCTTATTTTATCATATGAAAGTCATCATAAAATGACAACATAAAGGGTTTTGGAGAGGGAAGGGGGTCTCTGAGCTAGAAACCTGATATTCCTTTACAACTATAGCTCTACGATCATAAGTATTTCCTCATAATAATCTGCGAATTTTTTCAGCCAGTCATGTGCCGACAAAAGGTGGTGGTTGACCATGATCACTAAACATGATAACAGCAGTAATCTCAGTCAATAACCAATCAAGAAACATTGTTAATACGTCAACGGATACCGTGCATATTTCATCCCAGATAATAATCTTAGGAATATATTTCTCACCCATTTGTTCAGTTGTCCACGCATCTCTCGTCCATCGAAAGAAACTAAGATAAGTATGAGACTTAACCCCTCTTTCTTTCATTTCTCTAGCGAGTCGGTGAGTCGGAGTTAGTACAATCATGTCAAGATTAAGAAATAATTCAATCGCACGTGTTGTTTGACCAGAACCGCCAGGTCCGTGGAGATAAACGGTTTTATGTCTGGCCACAAGATCATATACCGATGGTGATGATGATGTTTGTGACATTTGACTATTTTTATAATATATATCCTTAGATCTATAACAAGCGGATTCGGAATAACTGAGTATTTTTTCTCTTTATATTCTCCATTCGCCCCCTGATGCATCATCTCCGATATGTAATTCGTTTAGCAATCCTGCATTTTTTTTTATTTTTTTGTCTATATAAAATGAATCTATGGCGACTCTGACCGCGGTTTCAGGAAATCTGTTTATCATCGATAATAAGTTTATCGAAACATACGCTAGCATCGAAGATCTTAAATGAGTAAATTGTGTGAATCGCCATCAGTATAGCTAACAATTGTGCTTAGTTTGGTTCCATCTAATAAGTAAGCATTATTCCGACTTATAAATGTGCCTCTTTCTGTTGTATCGGCAATTATAAAATCAAGTTCGGCATTGTCGATGATTAATCTTGTGCAGTGTCGTTTATGATCATATGAACCTCCTTGTGTAAATTTACCAATTATTTTTCTGCCAAGATCTTTTGCAAGTTTAATTTCGTATTCTACAGCATCGGGATTGCGCTCAAAGATCTCGTCGAGAACAGATCTCTCAGCGACAAGCTTATTTGTGTGGACGATACAATATTATTGATTCACTCACGGTTAACGATATCAACATTTTTGCATCAAGCATATATCACAATAACACTATTGGAGCCCAACCGCGTTCGCTAAAATGACGACCAAACCAAACAGCGACAACCAGATGAAGGTTTTCCGATGCAAACTCGAATGACTCAATACATGCAAATCCAATTTAGTCAAAATCTGGCAAGAATCCATTTATTGCAACTCTAGTCATCTAGTGTATTGGATGTCCAAATCTTTTAAAATACTCAGCACATTCTCTCATTCCAAGAAAACTTCCAGGATAACATGCAACCATATCAACGTAGATAACATCCTTATAATCGTATATAGTATTCCACAACCCACCGTGTCCGTATTCGACACAGCTGCATTGTATATCTTCAGGAAATTCCGATCTTGTCGGTTTCCATGAATTTTTCTCCTGAGCAAAGTGAGCAGCAACTGACGGAACGGTAAAACAATTACGGAGTAATCGTTCAACATCATCGGTATATTTCAACGCAAGATTTTTCATTTCGTCAGGAAGAGATTCTGCACGATAAATATCTCCATTAGGTCGTACAAACTGATAATAATAATCATGTTCGGAACTTTGAAACAACCACACGGATACAAGGTCACTCTTATTGATATTTTTGACAAAATCGAACATATCACCGTCATAAAATTTAACAGTTAGAGTTCGTGGAAATAATTTTACATCCGACGTCAATGCGTGAGCGTTATGATCAACGATCTCTATCAAAGCTCCTTTTGATTTATATTTTGATTCGTACAAAATCTCACCGGTTAGTGTCTTCACCCTTATTGGAAATTTCTTTTTTTTTTCCAACTCATCAACGTCTCTGGTCGTAGCTCCATTTTCTTTAACGCGCTCGGCCCATTCATTTATTGTTTTGCTTCTCAGATCCGTTAAACCATTTCCACGTATCGCGTTTATGAAATGTTCTATAACTCTTTCAGCAACACAATTCAAGGTCGAAATTTTAATCGGCAGGAGGTCA
The DNA here is from genome assembly GCA_016617855.1 of Megalonaias nervosa. NCBI lineage: Eukaryota > Metazoa > Mollusca > Bivalvia > Unionida > Unionidae > Megalonaias > Megalonaias nervosa. The sequence goes on along the minus strand of JAECUM010013236.1, from coordinate 50,848 downwards.
TTAACGCTAGGATTATCATTCAGCGGATATATCGCATAAATAACTGCCGTCACAGGATATGCTCGCTCATAATATGGTTTTTCGATACCTGTCAGCATTCCTGGTTTGGAAATTGTATTTAACGTGACAACATCCCCAGCGCGGTGTGATTCTCTAACAGGGTCACTTTTGTCACGGATAATCCAGGTGACGTCGGCGGCGTCTACCGCTACGATAAATTTATTCTAAAAAGATATCTTTGTTCGTCGAGATAATTAATGATAGTTCTTGCTCGCTGGTCATTCATTGGAACATCATTCTAGGGATTATCGTCTTGCATAATTGTGAATGTTGACAACACAAAGCCACACCATCGTTGCGAAACTCTCTCTTGGCCTCACGGATACGACTGATTAAAGTCTTATTCGTCAAATCAACATCAACCAGAGCTCGCCTTGGCAAGTCAAGGGTTATTCTGTGAAGATCGAATCTAGTCTGAGAGGAGTTGATCGCAGATAATCTTGTAAATTCCTCCATCATATGAACAAGGCAAATATATATTTAAATTAGACTTTAATTTATAATATACAATGATTCGAGCAAAGAATAGTTGCAAGTGGTTGATGATTGGATCTACAACTCCTTGTAATAAATCGAGTAACGGATTTCTGTGGATACCACCTACAGAGTGTGCGACGAGGGAGTCTAGGACCAAACCCATGTTTGCAATGTAACAAGGGAGTCAGGAGAGAAATGCAGTTGTGTGTAGACTGTGGAGGCAGAAAAAAAGAGCTTTGAAACGGTATTATGATTAAAAAAAACCTCTGGAGACTATCTCGCTAGATTTTCACGCTAGCAGCATATTATATTTTGTTTTAGTAATAAAATAATAATTTAGACAAATAATATATACTATATAAATGGAGCAAGGAAATAACGCTGATGAATTTGTAACGTATCCCGTCATCAAGGATTATGAGCCATCCCGTGCTGGTGTGATTAGGAACTGTCGACTAAAAAAAACAGTCGTTTCTGCTTGTAATGCTCGTTATCTCATGTTCACTGTTGGGTGAAAAGGGTATCTCTGTCACAAATTTATTTATGAATGTTTTTATGGTCTGATCAAAGATGGTTTTGTGATTGATCATATTAACGGCCAAAAACTAGATAATTCTTTAAATAATCTTCAGGCTATTACACAGAGTCAGAATTGTAAACGTGGGGGTACCAGAAAAAATGATAAATGTCCAAGATCAGTTGAGTCTGTAAATACAGAGACAGGCGAAGAAATAGAATTTCAATCGATATTTGCAGCTTCCAAATATTTCTATATTTTCCCAGCTTCGGTACAATGTAACGCAGATAATATAATCAACTCAACATTTTCAAAGAAATACAAACAAAAAATAATATTTCAGTATCTCACTCCTGATTGAAAACTCAAAAGTAAAAACTCAGGAAAACACTCCTGATTGAAACTCAGTGAAAGAAAATAACTCTGTCAAGTAAAGATTCTTCTTCTTGTAGAAGGATTAAACAGTAACCTCCCTTGTAACTGCGTAATATTATATGACGGTCTCCACTTGTGGAGGAAATTATTTTTTTGTTGGGTTCCTTTATTTCTTATAAAAAAAACGTTATCCTCCCCCCACACACACACACAGCCCTTGGTGTATTTAGACAAGGACTCTGCCCTCCCCCTTGACTTGTCAAGGACAATAGTCAGGAAGACAATAAACAAGAGGAACAGACATAAGATAAAAATAAGCTACACCCCTTAGATGTAATGCAGGCAAGCTATTTTTAGATTTCCAGGTATTGGTGACTTCAGAATAATTTTTAAAACATATGATATTAATAAGGATTCTTGGCAGAGCGGTAGCACTGCCGATTTTCATTCTCAACGTGTGGAAATTAGTGTTCCAATTCCGTGACTGACAAATTTGTAGACGGTTGCAATAAATCGCATTTAATAAGTGGGGCTCCAAGCTCAAAAGAACAAACATGATGATAACTAAAAATTTGTGTACACTTCCCCACCATGTTAAACAATGTTGTGGGTGCTGATTTTGCACACCCCGGGGCTTGATTTGGGGGGAGGTGTGCACAAAAATTTAAAGTTATCACCGTGAGGTGAAAAACAGGAGCCCCCGCCTCATGGTAAAAATAGCCAGTAAGAGTGATGGCCTTCCACAAGTCAAGGAAGAAAAATAGCCTCATTGAAGGGTACTTCATTAAAGGACAGTCAGAAAGAACTGTCAGCCAGAAAGAAAATAGCATCAGTGAAGGGTACCCCATGAAGAGACCCCATGGAACGGCAAATAAACTGGCAAAATAAGAAAGGACCCCATCGAACGGCAAATTGCTCATCACTCTTACTATTTTTTGTTTTTATTTTAAACAAATATTTATCATAAATGAATTCGGAAAAAATTAATGTGATTATTTCTGCGATTAAAAAATTACATGACGATGATATAGAACTTCTGATCAACTTGATCCTGAAAAAATCATAAATGATTTTGAAATATTACAAGAACGAAAATCTGAAGGAAGATACACACTAGCAGCCGAAAACAGGTTTATTAAACTACTCCAACAAGCAATGAAACAATCGCTAGCTTGTGTCAATGATACAAACGTCCAGCAATTCGTTCAACTTGCACAAGCGATTGAGAAAATTAGATCAGAGTTGTCACGCGAATACGAAACAAAAAAGATTGTGATTGCATGTGTAAGACAGTTAAAAAAAATTATATGCGATTGTAAACAATCGGATCGTAAATAATCGAACTGTGAAAATGAACGTTGTAACGGATTGTAAACAATCAAATAATAGCGCGTGTTCGGCGGTGTTTATAGTATTTTTTTTGGTCGGAAAATCTTTTGTTTTGGTTGGGTACTTACTAGGGCGTATTTTAACTTTCGAATAACCCATAAAGTATTTCCTGTATCTTGGACCGTTTAAGGCAAGAATGTGCCTAATTCAGAATTTGATCCATATCGCATACAGCTGCAATAACATGTTCTCGTTGCAACTCGTTTAACTGTTTCTGCGTTAAAAAAAAATTTTCATCACCATAATCATCAATAAATACATTAACACTACACTTTTCTATGTGGGGAAGTGTCAAGATAATTTTGACGGCATTTTCGATTACCGCCTTGTTCTATACAAAAACGTTCGTGTGTTGATACATTATATAATACCGCACAAATATAATTTATTTTTTCATTATCGTTCTAAGGTTCCATGGACCCACTGAAACTTAGTATTTTGGGATATACCCGGGTGGGAATTTTTTTACTCCCCTTGACTGTCAGGATCTACGATCTCGACGCTCACAAACGTGAAGATCTTACGATCTCACATACAAACTTATCGTGAAGGATTCATTTTGCAAATCAAGAAGGTATCCGTGTTGGTCAGTAAGTCTGAAATATATCCGTGATAATAGCGGATTATGGCATCCTAGATAAACCGGATTAACAAGTACTGACATCATTAAAAATCAAGCAGTACTTCGGGAGTAAATGAGTATATGATATATCCCTGCTGTACCTGCCTGGATCTTTCAAGATCTACTTGATAGCTACCATCGATCGCATCAAACACCAAATTAACTGCAGTAGTTGATGCAATATTGACAAAACCTGGTGATACATGACGACCACCGCCGTCTGGATCATTGTTATGGGTTAGAATACTCCGAGGAGGTGATATCGCTCCACATGCATTAACGATCTTGGGGTAGTATTCATCGATAATGTCGATGACGTTTTTAGCCGAGTACTGATAACCTGTATATTCCGGTAACCTCAGCTGTATGTTTGATGGATTTATTGAGAGGTGTCCATAATGCTGATCCAGACGCAAATGTATGTACTACACATTCGGTAATCTTTTTGATGTCAGACAGCTTAATGTCGATGACTGCTGGACTCCCAAAAATTTCATTAATGGCTCTATTTGTGTTTCTACAAAAATTTGTAAACGCGGTTATATGATTAGCATATTCAGATCTAAATGTGGTCATTCCTTCATTGATTGTCATTAACGAGGTCATCATCGGGATGTTGCTATTGTCGACGTATTTCTTCGTTGCAGCGTCATCGTTTGATTCTGGTTCTCCAAGACCAGTAATTTTATTATTACCCATATTGAGATAACCAGTCATTGCAGTGGCAGTTTAGCAACGCATTTATTAATTTCAGTTATGATCGTGGCCTCATTGCTGTCCACGTATTTTTTTTTTTTTTTTTTTTTTTTTTTTTTTTTTTTTTTTTTTTTTTTTTTTTGTTGCCACATCATAGTCTGATTTTGGTTCTCTCACATTGATAATTGTATTTTTGCTCATGTTGAAATCGCCCTACATAGTATCTCCAATTCTTCTGATACGTGCAGCAATCTCTCCCATGATTGTTAGAATTGATTCCTCCGAGTTTTTAATTTTACCGTTTTTAGCAAACACCTCTAAGTTATCTTCGGTCGCACCTGGAACCCGCAGAATAATATCTGTCAACGGAATATTGTTCGTCTTTAACCTTCCTTGTTTATCGTGAAAAACAACAACTTCATTTTGGTCCACATCTGCGAGACGCAAAAGATCAGCGAGTTCATTCTTGACCTCGTTAAGGGTTCCATATTTGGATAAGTCACCTTAAGGCTTGTCCTGAGTAAGACTCTGAGCAGATCTTCCGTAAATATCTACCATTGTATATTCACTAAGACCTGTTTAAAACATATTTTAAAAATTCTTTTGGTGGCGCCAACCCATACGAAATCAAAATAAACAACTCCACGTGGATCAATCGCGTATGCAACCCAGTGAGTGCCTGGACCAGAACTTCCATTGAGATTAATGATACCGGTTTCAACACGGCTTGGTTGTTTTGGTAACTGATCACACATAAAAACACCTCTGAAGTTTTTGATGTTTAATTTTTATCAGCATCAAGTAAATCAACACTGGACATGGGATGCATGTTTAGCGAATTGTCCCGGGCAGTTTCAGACCTGAACCGCTCGAGGCTCGACCGTACCATATTCAGTATTCCTGGCAGTCTTAGACCTTTCCCTTTTTTTGGAAGTCTTTAGTCGTGACCGGTTGCTTTCTTTAATGCTATCCCAGCGATAGTTCCAACAGCAACAAGTGCAGCTGCTTTTGCAACAGCTGGGGCTGCAACAGCTATCTACGCTGGTATAGCTGCAAGAAGTGGAAATATACCACCCGTCTTGGCAATGTCTTTAATGGCACCCACAGAAAGATTAAGTCTAACACCAGTCGCTGATCGTTTGGCGTCATTGAAGTGCTTAAGTTGACGTTCTGTCAAGGATAGTTTATTTGGACCCTTCGGATCGCTTGCGATCTGTGCTGATTTCAGCAATATTTTTATTCCGTAATTCTTTTTAATGCTGATTGTAGCTTTTTAATCTGACCAGGAGTCAGAGTAACACTAACATGATCATATGACATTATAATATCATGGGTGATTTAATTACTGATGACGAGTAATCCAGTTACATATTTTCCATTGGGGCATCAATGAATCTCATTCGTCCATCAACACCTTTAAGCAGCATTGTTTTGTCTGAGAATATAACAGCGATTGCTCTGTAATTAGCAATAGCTCCTCTTGCCACACGAGCTCGAAAGTGTATATCAACTACCGATTGTCTAAATAAATCCATGTGTTCCAGCGAAAAGTAATAAAACGGATACAACGAATGTCCTAAAACGATGATATACACGTGCAACATGATTGTTATCAAAATCCAGGAATATTCTCAAAGTTCAGTATTATGTCCTCAGCTGGTTCTTGATGCCCGTATATTCTCAGTGAAACTTCAGTAACACCAAGTTTGTCGAACATCATTGTGCTGTGTAATTGTGAGTTTACTCGTTCAGTATTTTGGAAGTAAAGAATATATGTCGCGGTGCAGAGACACGTTGCTGTGATGCTATCTGCCATGTGAATAAACCCTTAATTGTACTTTGAACACTATCTGTGGTCATCGTCAACCATGATAATGTTGATTTACCACCTGAGTCCATGAAAGAGAGCAGCCGTTGTTCTTCGGTCAATGACGGTATCATTGTTGGCATCCACAATGAAAGTTTTGTCAGTATTACTTTAGCTGCATCACCGATAGGGCGCCATATTGCATCATCGTCGGTAGCCTTTCTTACAAGTATAACTGTATGCTTGGCTCCGAAAATGACCTTTCTGACATTTCTACAAAATCCAAAGATATGTGACAGTGGAATTGCACATGAATATCTTCTACTTCCATCTTTAGCATTGATCAACGTGCTACGAATCCTAAGTTGAAATATGGATCATTACCATGAACCACCGGCCACACATCAGCGTCAGCGTTGTGGGCGACTTTTCTTGATCGTCTTATATTATACTGTCAGTTGTCAGGGTGGTCAGAAGTATCCTTCACAAACATCCCTGACGGACTAGCTGATCTTGAATAATCATCAGAATATCTTGCTAGGCCCAATATCGTCGTGGCAACGTCTACATTTTCCAGGCATGATTCAATATTTCTTCCGTCGATGCTATACGTAGCACTGTTGAGCAACGCCATGATGCCATTGTTAACAAAACCAACTCTAATATCAGCTCCATATTCAGTATCATCTGTTTTTTTAAAAGAATTTCACCTTCTACTTCAGTAAATGCTTAAGCGGGTAAGAAATATCTGCTTGTATCCTGAACTTGCAGCTCAATTCTTCTACGCTGATTTGGCTCTCGTGCATCATACGAATAATATTGATAATCACGTACCGATTCATCTTTGAGGACTGGCGCATCCATGTCGAATGTGGGATCAGATACACGTTTGAACTTTATTATATTTTACTATCGTTCAACACAAAGACCACTTCCTGCTATTAGACTAGCAGTTATATTGTTTTTCTTTTTCCGATTCTACCAGTGGCAAAGATACACCAACCAACTCTGCTAGTTTTTGATTTGCAACTTGATTTATTATTTTACTAACATTTGCAGGCATAACTTAGGTGCTATGTAATTTTACTGACTGAGGTTTTCGTCGTATTAATCGTGCTAGTCTATCCTTGATTGCTTAGAAATGCTTTACTAGCAACATCACCAACAGTACTAATACCTTTATCACGAACAACGTCAAGAGCTTTCATTCCCAGTTGCTTTGCAATCGATATTGCTTTTGTGGCTGTCCTTCTGAATAGACCCTGAACAACATCTCCGTAGATCGCTTTGTATGTTGGTAATCGTGAATTTATCACCCTGACCATTACAGGTCTACGCTGAGCATTATGTATGATCATATTATTTTCTTGTCACTGATCTAATTGGATCAATCACTGTGATAGTCATCAATGACTTCATCAATAAGGGACCGATAAACATTAATATCCATGATAGTAGTATAGTGGGCCACTTTAGCGACAATGGGACCTTAATGTTAAAAATGGGTATATCAAAATTGGCGACAATGGGAATTTAACATGGAGAATTTAACATGGGAAATTTAACACTTTAGCGTCAAGGGGACCATAATGTTAAAAATGGGTATATCCACTTTGGCGTCAAGGGGAATTTAACATGGGAAATTTAACGTGGAGTGAATGGGGAATTGAACAAGCTGAACACTAACGCGAATCACATTTTTCATTTAGATTTTCCATGCGCCAAATTTTATAGCACATGCGCATGACGTCACAAATATGACGTCGGAAATTCCTTTTGGAAAAACCTAGTATTTATTTTTAGCTACAACTTGTGGTCAATTCCTACGAACACGAATGCATAAAACATACCATATTTACTATCGTCACCAACGAATGAGAATGCATAAAACACACACCTATTTACTATCCTCACTAACGAATGAGAATGCATAAAACACACACCTATTTACTATCCTCACCAACAAACGAGAAAGCATAAAACATACACACTATACTATCCTCACAAACGGATGCGAACGCAAACACACACACACACACACACACACACACACACACACACACACACACACACACACATGGGACTTCCATGTTAAAAAGTGTCGCGGCACTTTGGCGTCAAGGGGAATTTAACATGGGGAAAATTGGGCCTATATAGCGTCAAAAATAATTGGGCCTGTATAGCGTCAAAAAATAGTGGGTCTGTTGAGCGACAAGGATTTATAGCCTCACGTAGACCGTAATGTTAAATTTGGTCGTTTGCACTATAGCCTCAAAATTTATAGCCTCACGTAGACCGTAATGTTAAATTTGGTCGTTTGCACTATAGCCTCAAAATTTATAGCCCCACGTAGACCGTAATGTTAAAAACAGGTCCCAGCACTATGGCCCCAAAATTTATAGCCCCACGTAGACCTCTATGTTAAAAAAGGGTCCCGGCACTATAGCCCCAAAATTTATAGCCTCACGTAGACCTCTATGTTAAATTTAGGGGTTTGTACCGTAGCCTCAAGATTTATAGTCTCACGTAGACTTCTATGTTAAATTTGGTCGTTTTCACTATAGCCTCAAGATTTATAGCCTCACGGGACCCTACTTTGTACCCTACGGACAAGGGAAATTGAACATAGGGAAATATTGGGTCTGTCTAGCGGCAAAAAAAAAATATTGGGCCTGTCTAGCGACAAAAATATTGGGCCTGTATAGCGACAAGAGGAATGGAACAGGTAGGGTCTATTTTTAGCTACAATTTTTGGTTAATTTCTGTTTAAAAACCCTTGTATGTATTTATAGCTACAACCTTTGGAAAACCCAAGTCTATATTTATAGTCTCAAAAATTTCTAGCTTTAGTACTGGACACTTTGTATAGAAATGACACAGGTGGCATGACGTCACGGTACTTCCTACATTGTTGCAAGTGTCCAGCACCGTGACGTCACCCTACCTGTATTCGGTGTTTGAATAGTGAGTATGATATAATGGATGGTATAGTGAGTGTAATGGATAGTATTTTTGAGGCGTAAGGGATAGATATTTTGTGAACTTTCATCTCCTTCTCTTACATTCTAAGCGAACACAAGGTATTTTGGATAGTGAGTATGATACGTTGGATAGCATGGTGATGTGATGGATAATATTTCTGTAGTGTAAAGGATAGTCTATTTTGTGAAAGTTCATCTTTAACTCTTACATTCTAAGGTAACACATAACGTTTGGAGTGCGTGTGTGTGTGCATGTGTTGGTCTTTGTTTGTCCCTTTAAAATTCCCTTTATCCCTATCAAATTCATGTCACCTACCTACAGTATCACGTATTCAGGTCAGCCAGTTCAGTGACGTCACACAATATCGAGTATTCAGGTCAGCCAGTTCAGTGACGTCACTAAAGCTAGAAAATTTTGAGGCTATAAATATAGACTTGGGTTTTCCAAAGGTTGTAACTATAAATACATACAACGTTTTTTAAACAGAAATTAACCAAAAATTGTAGCTAAAAATAGACCCTACCTGTTCCATTCCTCTTGTCGCTATACAGGCCCAATATTTTTGTCGCTAGACAGGCCCAATATTTTTTTGTCGCTAGACAGACCCAATATTTCCCTATGTTCAATTTCCCTTGTCCGTAGGGTACAAAGTAGGGTCCCGTGAGGCTATAAATCTTGAGGCTATAGTGAAAACGACCAAATTTAACATAGAGGTCTACGTGAAGCTATAAATCTTGAGGCTACGGTACAAACCCCTAAATTTAACATAGAGGTCTACGTGAGGCTATAAATTTTGGGGCTATAGTGCCGGGACCCTTTTTTAACATAGAGGTCTACGTAGGGCTATAAATTTTGGGGCCATAGTGCTGGGACCTGTTTTTAACATTACGGTCTACGTGGGGCTATAAATTTTGAGGCTATAGTGCAAACGACCAAATTTAACATTACGGCCTACGTGGGGCTATAAATTTTGAGGCTATAGTGCAAACGACCAAATTTAACATTACGGTCTACGTGGGGCTATAAATTTTGAGGCTATAGTGCAAACGACCAAATTTAACATTACGGTCTACGTGAGGCTATAAATCCTTGTCGCTCAACAGACCCACTATTTTTTGACGCTATACAGGCCCAATTATTTTTGACGCTATATAGGCCCAATTTTCCCCATGTTAAATTCCCCTTGACGCCAAAGTGCCGCGACACTTTTTAACATGGAAGTCCCATGTGTGTGTGTGTGTGTGTGTGTGTGTGTGTGTGTGTGTGTTTGCGTTCGCATCCATTTGTGAGGATAGTATAGTGTGTATGTTTTATGCTTTCTCGTTTGTTGGTGAGGATAGTAAATAGGTGTGTGTTTTATGCATTCTCATTCGTTAGTGAGGATAGTAAATAGGTGTGTGTTTTATGCATTCTCATTCGTTGGTGACGATAGTAAATATGGTATGTTTTATGCATTCGTGTTCGTAGGAATTGACCACAAGTTGTAGCTAAAAATAAATACTAGGTTTTTCCAAAAGGAATTTCCGACGTCATATTTGTGACGTCATGCGCATGTGCTATAAAATTTGGCGCATGGAAAATCTAAATGAAAAATGTGATTCGCGTTAGTGTTCAGCTTGTTCAATTCCCCATTCACTCCATGTTAAATTTCCCATGTTAAATTCCCCTTGACGCCAAAGTGGATATACCCATTTTTAACATTATGGTCCCCTTGACGCTAAAGTGTTAAATTCCCCATGTTAAATTCCCATTGTCGCCAATTTTGATATACCCATTTTTAACATTAAGGTCCCATTGTCGCTAAAGTGGCCCACTATACTACTCATGATACCGCCTGCGAATAATCTCTGACAAATAGCAGCTGCTTTATTATTTTTTCCTGGGGAATTATTACCGGCTCGTCTTCCGCCAATCAGAATTTCTAGTCGTTCAGCATCGGCAAGGACGTTATTGGGACATGGAGTAATAAGACCACTTCCCCTGGTACCTGTACCAGGAGCGACGAGACCACTTCCAGTGGCACCGAGGGGGGGGGGAGATAGGATTTGCATCATATCATTCTTCTTCTTCCTTACTTGTTGTTTTACCTGCTTTTTTGACTGGTTACTGTGATTGTTGATGTTTTTGTGTTTGTTGTTTTTATCGTAGTTGTAACCATTAAATATAGTCATCTATTCCATTGTGTTACGTGACTAGACTCGTACAAAGTAACAAAAAAGAAGAGTGAAGTCTACAAGCTTTGTAAACTTAACAAAATAATTTATTTCCCTAGAAAACAAAGTAAAAATATGAAAAAGGACTTACGGTTTGTGAATATAATCCAAAAATTAATCCTAGAATTTAAAAATATAAGTCCTATCACTAAAAAGTTCTAATTGAATGCAAGTTCGAATCTCGATGAAGTTCCAACATGGAAGGCGATGACGTCCTCTGTAACCAATTTTGTGCTGATGTGTCAACAATTCCTTGTTGAGTCACCAAGAATATAATTCCGGCTTTAGAATTCCAAATAATTTTTAGTGAATGTCTTTGTCCAAGAATTTCGATGAAGAAGAGTATTTTCCAGGGTGAATAAATTATTTTAAATAAAATAAACTCAATTCAAATGGCAACAACAGGAATACCTTTCAGCCTGAAGGTATGATTTACAACTGACTCAAAAACACTGAGAATGAGTATTAAACCCAACTAAAAACTCAATTTCAGACCAGCGTGATGGTCATGTGGTCACTTACTTCGAACAGCTCAGTAAAATAATATGGCAATTAGCACGGAGGCTATTTACAGGTTCAATTGTATTGAACGAATCTTACTATAATATTCAATAATAATAAAAAAAAATAAAAAAGGTTGTTTACAACAGAGCTGACGCAAGCCAAGAATGATCTCGATTACGACGAATGATTTTCACTTTATCAATTTCCTGAGTCAAGGTCAGGAACTAGGTCAGCTAAAAATACAACGAAGCAATAGTGATTATTTACTAGAACTGAACTGAATTTTTCTAGAAAAATGTCAAATCCAGTGAATAAAGTTATATCATGTAATGAAATAAAAAAAAAATAAAATAAAAAAGCATTTAAAACTAACACACAAGCAATTAAATTACATATACGTAACACATTGATAAATGCAGTATATCTTGTATCATCATTTCGGTCCTGATCAGTATCGTAGTGTATGCGAAATATCGATTTATACCAGCTGTCACGACCTACAGAATGATCATGGTACTCGGATTTCAAAAAATCTTTTTTGGTACTAAAACTTACCGCGGAAAACACAGGTAATTCTTTCACGCTGTTAAGTTTATTGATGTGATTAATGCTTTCTTCGGTAAATTTATCAATCGGATTAATTCTGACCATTGTTCTAGTTCTGGTTCTGGTATAAGATCCTTTATATCGGCTACTTCAGAACGAAGCTGGTTAATAGTATCAAGTATTTCTTGTGTTTGTGGTTGTGGTTGAGCAGCAGCTATTTCACCTGGAAGTACTTGTAAAATCTTTTCCGTTTGTTCAGTTCTTTTCGCGATTTTTCCAGTTGCTTTAGCGGTTTGCTCTAACGTGGGAAGGAGACCTTCGGTAGCCTTTGTAACTGATTTAAATAATTCTGCTGTATCCTCCGCAAATTCCACTCGAGCCTCCTGACGCGCTTATAGTTGCTGCTTGACAGAATCACGGACGGGGAGATATTTCTTAATTGCATCTAGTCGCTGTCGAGCTAGTTTCGCTGTACGAGATTCCATGGTTAGCGTATTATTGATATAATAATGATTTAATTACACCACCTGACCGCGTCGCTACAAGGGTGACGACCAACAGTGAATGTCCCGGGTCGGTAAATAAATTTGAAAATACAAGAAAATAACCCTGTAGAGGCCTCGGTCGGTTAGAAGTTTCGGTTTAGAATTATTGACGTTTGTATTTTTCATGTTCGTAGGAAGCTTTATTTTCACAAATAAACTTGGTCTGTTTTCACCCTCCCTGCTGCTACATCCGTCCGCGTCTTGGCTTGGCCAAAATGGGTATGCGAGAAAGATTGCCCATGGCCTCCCATGGTCGCTAGTTCGTCCCCCACCATATATAGCTATCATTTGTTGAAAAATGGTGTTATACCCCACAAAACCCCAAAAAGTTGCATCAAAATCGGCTAGAAATATGGTCTCTAGAGTGGCAAGATTAACCAGCTTGGTGCGACATCATAATATAATGTGCCTGCATCATGCCAACTAATCTAAGGTTTTGATGATATAAACCCATATTCCAAGTTTTATCGAATCAGAAAAATTCCAGAACAGTAAGAAGTGATTGCTGAGAGGGAAATCTTGTGGTCTAGTGAGCTAATAAAAACTGCTCAAGTCCACTTGTCCCCTACATAGGAAGGACATTAGAGGTTTCAACAGAAGCTACATTCTACTTAGCGCAGTTTAACCTGATCCTGCTGATTTAACTGCATTAAAACTTTAAAACTACAGGTGCAAGGAGTCAATTTAAAGGTCCAAGATTTTGTTTTGGAGTTGTCAAATGATGGCATTGTTCTGCAAATACATATACATACCCCAATTATTTGTCCTTGACGGAGTTTATCAAATATTTTGTACCGATTTGTAAATGATGTAATATAATCCAATAACAATATACCTGCAATTACAACTCCCTGATATGTATAGTTTTGATGCGATCTTTTGCGGTATACTATGCCTTTGGGCCATCTATAAGTACATGTTCAAAGTTTGATCAAAATAAGATTTGCAATTCAGTCTAATGGTAATGACCCAATTAGTAATGATGACATGATTTATTGGGAGACAGGATCTCTCTCTCTCTCTCTCTCTCTCTCTCTCTGATTTGGATTTTTAATGAAGCTTTAAAAAAATTTCAGTCAGATTGCTACGATGTCTGCAGTGTGTCAGTTTATAGCGATGTCTAGCACTGAAGCATCATGCAACAGACATGTAGCATGATGTCCCACCCAGTCACATTATCCTAACACCAGGCCGACCAGTAAACACTAACCTCTTAATGTTGAGTGCCTAGCGAGGCTGCTTTAAGTACCATTCCCATGACTTTTGGATGACTTGGCTGGGGTTCTAACCCGTGACCTCCCACATCCGAAACTGACGCTCCAACCACTATTCCACCAGAGCGGTCTGGTTAGGACATTTTTAAATTTCTGAATGTTAACGTGATGGACATCACATGGTCACAAATAGGTATACTTCCATACAAGCCTTTCAAGTGTGCATACAAATTTATATAGCAGTTGCTTGTTGCTTCCAACTCTTTATAATTTATAAAGCACTATAGTTTTCCTTTTCCTGATCTGAAATGTTTCAAAGTTTAAAACAACTCTCATCTAACATTTTTTAGTCATTATCACATCGGCCAGTCGCATCCATAAAGCCCGGTTTACTCGACACTCGACGTCTGGTGCCATTTTTTTTTTTAAGTATAGACTGATCCGCTATCCAATCCTCTTCATTAATATAACGAATCGGTGGCCCAAGGATTCAAATTTAAGAAAAGAGTTTGTTTTCTAGGAAACCTGTCCGTACTGCTGAGAGACTAGTACCTGGTGGAAGTATGTTACAAATGATAACAAAAGAAAATACCCCCAGGGATTCCGAGGTGGGGGGGGGGGAGAGAGAGAGAGATGATAGGCCCAACCGGATGGATACGACGATGAAACGATTAGACCAAACAACATTGAGTGGTGTTACGGCGGAAACAAAGTGCCATTGCAGAAAAGTATTAAGAACTGCTAGAGGAGTGAGAATCCATCAGTCGTAGACGGATGCGGATTACGTGGTAGGCAGCAGCAACACACATATTTATCTGGTGTGACGGTGGAGGCATCCAGCCAGGTTTTCAACCACAGTGCTGGGAGCCAATTAGCTCCTGCTTCATCAGTAACAGACACAGTGACGTCACTAGTGGAGTGCGAACCGCACCGGGTGACACCATCAGAGGGGGTAACGCCAAAATGACTGTCTATAAAATTTTTGAATTTCTGTGCAGGAAGGAGGTCCATGGGAGTGACACCATGAGTTACCACACATGACTGTCTATAAGATTTTTGAATTTTTGCGCAGGAAGGAGGTCCATGGGGGTGACACCAGGAGTTACGGCACTGGGTGACACCAATCCTAATGACGCCACTTAACAGACAGCCTAGAAGAGATTGTGGAAGATCACAATGATGACATATTCTTGTAAAGTATGGAAGGTAGCCTCAACATTTTATCTCCAGAGGAATCAACGATAAGCATTTATTCTGCAAGAGATATACAGACAAGCGTTACCGACAACCGAGGATGGATCAAACAGCCCTGGTTATATTCTGACATTCCCAGAAGAGTGGGCAACCTTTCAGAAGTGTGGAAAGAGAGGCACAAGTGCTGACTGAAGAACCACCCCAGCAACCAGCAATAAGCGAGAGGAAGGTGGGAACAGAATGGCCGAAGATGACAGAAAACGGTTGGCAGCAATTTGACGACGATCTGATTCAGATTCTTGGAACAACTTTACAGGGTAGAATTGAGAGAAAACTGCCAATTCTCACAACGATTGTTTATGCAGTTGGGAAAGACAGATTTAGGCTCAAGAGGTAGAGAAGCGAGTGTGCCAAACAGAAGGTAACTGGAGATTAAGAGAGTATACAGAGGAGCTAAATCTGCCCGAGAAACAGTTCAGGAAAGCAAATGAAATGGAAGAGGAGAGTTTGAAGCAGCTGAGAGATGGTTTTAGATCAAGACTGAAGACACTTAAGTGCAGCGGAAAGCATCAAGAGGAAGAAAAGAGAAGAGCAAGAAATGGACAGTCTTCATTTCCGATCTGTACAGAATCAGTTCAACCTTACTTGGGGGAGAAAAGTATGGAAAGATGGAGAGCTGTAAAGTGGAGGTAGAAGTGTTTTTAAAGTTACTTACTCGGTTCATCAGAGAGAAGAGCCTCTTGGTAACTGTAGGAGAATTGACCCTGCAGAGCCACCAAGGAAACTTCTCGACATGAAAAAGACCTGGAAGGAGGTCTACAATGTTGTGAAGAAAGCCCGATCCTGTTCAGATCCAGGGCCCAGCGGAATACCATATAAGGTGTACAAGAAATTCCCGAAGCTTTTGAGACGGTTGTGGCAACTTCTCCGCAGTGTGGAGGAAGGGAAAAGTTCCAGGTTGTGGGCAACAGGCTTTAGATTGCTTGGCACCAAAGGTGGGCTCCATATTTTTAGAGCATTCAGGACAATCTCACTGCTAAGCGTTGAAGAAAAGATCTCTATCCTGGGAAGACGGTTGACAGCATTTATGACAGACAACATATATATAGACACTTCTGTTCTAAAGGGTGGAATTCCAGGATTTTCTAGCTGGGTGGAATATACCAGCACCTTGGCCCTGCTGCTGCATGAAGCTAGAATAACCGGAAAAACCCGGGTCGTGTGGCTTGACCTAGCCGATGGTTACAGTTCAGTATCCCATCAACTGATCGAGACAGCTCTACATCACTACGATGTCCATGACCATGCCATCAAGTTGATCAGGAGCTACTTCAATAATATACACGAGATTCTCAACTAAAAAGTTCACAACTACATAGTTAAAACTTAAAAAAGAGCATTGTAAATGTGTACTATCTCAGTAATTTTGTTTGTGATGGGAATGAACCTCATCATTAAAGCTGCCGAGTCCAGAGGTCCCAAAACAGATTCAGGCATTCGTCTCCATTCTAATAGCGGGTTTATTGATGATATGACGATAACACAGACCCACATCTAAGATAGATGGATTCTCTCAGTCTTAGATGATACAAATGAATGGGCATGAACGAAGTTTAAACCGAAGAAGTCCAGGTGTTTCGTGGTAAAGAAGGGGTGTGTCACAAACTAGTTCAGAAGTTGAAGACATGCCTACATTATCAGACAATCCCATCAAATGCCTTGGAAAATGGTTTGACTCAACCCTGACAAACAGGTACAATCAGGTAGTAGGCAGAAGATGATTTGCAGATAGACAAATCAGGACTTCTAGGGCCTGGATCTAACAGAATGGCCTTCTTGCAAGGCTATCATGACCACTCATGGTTAATGAGATCCCTACCAGTATAACAGATGTTAGAACAGATAATAAACAGGCATTTACGAAGATGGCTTGAGGTTCCTCTATCATTTACCAGCATCGGGTTATATGGCAGAACCAATAAACTATAGCTGCCCTTGACATACTTGGTAGCAAAAACGAGACTTCTCCTGACCGTTAGGGCTTCTTGAAGTAAGAAAATAACCAGTGTTGGCACTGGAGTACGAACTGGAAAAAAATGGTCAGTGAACCAAGTGAGCAGGCTAAGGCATATGGACAATGTAGGTACAACAAATGTTGGGAGGGAAGGGCTTTGGTTAAGAACACAAACATGGTAGAATGTGAACAAAGTTTAAAGGAGAAATATGGTCCAATATATGGTCCCTAGGGCAGAGGAGGAATCAAAATCAGCAAAGGCTGTACAAACTGGAATCAAAGCAAGTTGGACAAAGTGGTCACAACCAGAAAGGAAACTTACATGGGCAGGTATATGGCAATATGAACCAATGTAGCTATAGTTTCTGCTTTGATCAGTGTATTGCCTCCCGTCACCAGCCAACCTAGTGAGGTGGAACCTCTTAGAAGAACCATCGTGTCAATTGTCAAGGATGAGAAACACTTGCTCACATATTATCCAGATGCCAGATTACACTGGCCCGAGGTCGCTACAGATGGAGATATGACAAAATACTGTGGGAGATGGACGATATCCTTGAAAGAGAAAGGCGGAAAGAGAGAATCCCAAAACAGGTCATCAGTTTATCAAGTTTAAAGCAGGACAACAGCAAATGACTGCAGCAGCCGAGAATTTAGTGTAGCTTAATTATGAAATGGTATGTAATGTGTCGAATTTTGAAGAAGTATTGAACCTTAAAACTGAATACATTGTACATTAAAATTTCATTAGTCAAGCCAGCAATTTCTTTGTGAAGGGTCACTTCGACCTTGTTTCCATGTCAGTTGTTAAACTTGAAAAAGGCCTGCATCTACGGCATCGCAACGCTGTCCTGGGAAAGTAAACATTAAAGTTGCCAACCATAACCACTTGATGGGAACCCCATATCAAATAGTCATTTAACAAAGGGAAATTGCATCGCATTTCTCCGATTCTAGGCTGTCAAAATCTGATGAAAGAAATTATCTTGGGGAAAAATTAGGAACCGCTGATTATGATTGGTCAGTTTAAATTAAGGCGTACACCTTGGAAGTAATGTTGAATTTAAAGTAACGACCTTGGTCGAATTCTTTAGTCCAAGATTTCCTGTGAGAGGACAAGGCTCGGTTGACTCCTGGGAAAACTAAAGAATAGTGCTTTCCTTGTTAAAACAAGTAAGGGGACCAGGTGGCTGTCTTGTAAGAAAAGACAGGCTTCAGTGCTAGGATGCATAATTTCTGAAAAGAACAGCATTAAGAAAACAGCTCTCTGGAACAGTCGGGGGCAGTCCGAAAGATGCAAGTCCAGAAAGGAGATGAAGTGGTCAGAATAGAAAGATCAAAAGTATACACATGAAGGTGGGAAGACGTGTGATACATGGAAACAAAAGACAGGAAGCGATGCTAGGTGATGCAAATCAGGCGTGGACATTGTGCTCTTTTCACCACTCGTTATAATGATGAAATGAATCCATAATAAAACACTGCTATTGAAATTCTGTTAACGTAAATTTGTTTGAATTGAAGCTGACACTATTAGTCTGCTATTAAATTATTTTCTTGTCTAAAGGGGGCTTGTACTGTATTATTTTTTCTCAATAGTCTTGCTCAGTTCTCTGTCAATGTTCTATCTATCCACTCACACTGTGCAATAAAATCAAGGGAGGTCATCCTCTAGATAACAGCCAAATCTAATTAACCACCCCGCTTTACCATGAGGGACAACGTTACATGGTATTAATCCAGAAGACGAGATGTCGAACGGTCAACGATTTAGTGTCGGTGCATGCGTGGAAAAATATTAACTCCAGTAAATTACAAATATGCTAATCTTTCAATATCTCAAATATTCCTACACTCAAAAAAGCTGTCTTCATTTAGTGTGTGTTAAAAAAAAAAAAAATTCCTGTTCCAATAAGTAACACGTGCCATTAAAAAAACATTCCAGTTGGGCCCCGTTTTCTTCACAAGTATTTACAAAACTTCAGTTCTAAATAGATTAAATCCTTTAAAATGCTTGCTACAGTGCAACAGTAACAACTGGATCTAGTTCTGCTAACATCACTACAGGACCATTATTGGCATCAGTGACCACTGCTGATGTCATGATTAGAATGGGATAAAATTAATTTTATTCTCATTTAAGCCAATTAAAAATTGGGGAATTCACGATTTATTTGCATGTGACGTGAATCCATTAATCACTATCTAGTCATGAAATTCATGCCAAAATTGTGAGGGTTGGCAGGTCTGCCCTTGTATCTGTATAGACCATTTTTTTTAAATTAATGGCAGTACGACTGCAATTTTAGCCAGCTGGAATCGATTCAGAAACTTGTCTTTGGCCTATCCAAACACTTTTGCACAATTCAAACATGATGTTCTGAGATTTTCTGCCCAAGGACATTGTTTTCTAGGAATAAATAATGAAGTACCATTTCTATATCCACTACCATAGCATTTTAGCGTAAACACCAAAATCATCATCCATTCATAATTAGCTTTACAAAGATTTTAAGGATGGCTGCCAATACAGTCATTATAGAGGTTGTATCAGCATCTCTTTAATACATGGCATTTTTTTTTTAAAATGTCGACAATGCCATCTGTGCTGGTGAATGTCACAGAATTGTATATATTTATCATTTATTTATTGTTTGGATTAAATACATGTACTTGGGTTTCATTTTTGGTGTACCGCGTTTCCAGAGGGTGGTTTATGTATATTGTATATTATTTCAAAATGGTGAGTTCAGTTCATCCCATACTGCACCAGCAAAGTGCATACGATGGGAAAACTGATATACCTTGAGCACACAGGTAGTGTATGTGTACATGGCACGTGTATAAATTACCTCATCGTAAAGTAAAAGATCACATTACGAAGAGTCTTGTCAGTGAGCAGTCTACTTTAATGATGTGCCATCTCCAGCTGTAGAGGAATGCGAGTTAAACATTATTTTCCTATTTGTGTTATAGGATATAATTGTTTAATTATCGCATTTATCTTGCATTTTAGGCAATTCTGATCTGTGTCGCATAATGCAATGTTATGATCTGTTCCCTAGTTTACCTGTAACAGAATGATTATATTCTCAATAATGTTGTATTTATTAAGGAAGAGAAGGTGTTAAGTATTAAAAGATTCTTGTCAGACAACTTCTCAACCTGATTATCACCTTGTACAGTAGTCCCGATAATATAGTTTGAATAAAATAATCAACTCAAGTTTACAGTACATGACGTCATTATGTGCCATTATATATGACCATGCCATTTGTAGTGCACGGATTTGGTTATTATATTTTCAGCTGATTGATCATTGATGACTGATTGATGGCCAGTGACCAGTGAATGGTAACTGATGAATGCAGAGTGTAGCGCTTAAGGGGTAAAGGAGGGATGGAGTGACAGTTGCACTTATCTCAGGGGTGATGTTGGCCCAGACAAAGATAAAGGTCATCACAAGGTGAAGAACCAAGGCTTCTGGACCAATGGGTCTGCAGAAAACAAGCGATTCTATGGATCTTTCAGCAGACAAGGAAGGACAGACTGTTAGTGGTGGTTCCTCAACCATTCGACAGAGCATTAATGCTGGGAAGACCTTTTGGATTTGTGTTCGAACCCACAAGATACACGTCCCAATGTTTCACATCATATTTTACTGTTCGAGTGAAAATGTATCATTATTTGAGTGAACTGTAACATTTTTGTGCGGAAAATGTCAATGTTTACACATTATC
Organism: Megalonaias nervosa; assembly: GCA_016617855.1. Lineage (NCBI taxonomy): Eukaryota > Metazoa > Mollusca > Bivalvia > Unionida > Unionidae > Megalonaias > Megalonaias nervosa. The sequence goes on along the minus strand of JAECUM010013236.1, from coordinate 29,953 downwards.
ATATTTTCCATTGTTTGTGTGGAATCACTTTGAATCATTAATCACTGCATCTTTTTACTATTTAAGGTGTTTTCTTGCATGTCAGTTCACATTTAAATCACAAGACATTATCAGGGTCGTGCTTATTTTGTCAATATCCTATATCTGGATTTTGTTGGCGCACGAATCATTGTACTTTTGTCATCATCAAAAGAGTTCCGTTGTAATCCGACCGCAACCAGGTTATCTTGCTACAGTGAAGCAGTGGTTACAAAAGTTGTCAAAGTTTAGGAGATCACACTTTCACATTTTTTGTTCATGACCAACCACATACCATCACGAGTGTTCGAGTGTAAATCATGTTAACATGACAGTCCCTCAAAATGACTAGCGGCACAAGTTGTGATGTTGACACATTGACAACTAGATATTGTATAAGCATACAAGTAAAAACATCAAATGCCCGTTCAGGTGTAAGATTTTCAAGATGATCATGGCAGTCATATTTGAGGTCAGCTTGGCCCCATTTTCACTTAGGACCAACCAAACGTTAAAAAAAATTGTCAAGTAAACCCCACCCCCAAAAAAAGTCACAACTATCCATTCAGAAGAAGTAGATATAAAAAGATTTTCAAGATGACTTCTTTGGTGGCGGTAATATCGAATCAGCTCCATTTTCATTTAGGATCAAACAGACAAGTCTTCTGTTAAAACTATGTCAATATGACTTTATATAAGGCAGCAATACTGAATATCAGATCAACTGTTTTCATTTAGACCAAGAACAATACCATTTTCATTTAAGACCAACTAGACATCACAAGAAATCTTTTAACGAAAGCCCAATGTTGATATGACCATCCATTTAGCATGAGCAAGGACACACTTTTTAAAATGGCGGCAGTAGCAGTAATATGGAGTTGCCAAAGTGTCACCATTTCATTCTGGACCAACTAGACATGAGGAATTTGCATGTGTATGAAGTTTTATGGCAATCATACATTAAAGTAGACAGACAACAGACTCTCGCAGTGAAGGTAAATGCTGCCTTCCCTGGACACCTACAGGTTTAAATGGGAATAGCCCTTACAACATGATGGCTGAAATTAATATACCCTTGATGGACAGAACTATGTTTATTTAAAAGTGAAGCATTTTTAAAACCACCATCTGTTAACCAGTACCTGCACTGTATGTTAAATTTCATCTTGAATACTCAACAAAATGCAAATGGCTCAGATCCCTATTTGCCAATTAACCTGCTTAACAGGTTCAATGCTGTTTGCATAACAGCTGTAAAAAGAAGATACTGCCCTGACCCGAAGATGCATTATGCTATGGCAGTAAACTGATGTGTGCAGTACTTGACAGATGTGGCATTACCATAAAGAACATTTTCTTTAGTTTAAAAAAATTAAATGGCAGCTGTCAATAAACGGCAAATAATGGGGTCAGAACAAACAACACAATTTGTAGTAGTCCAAGTTTACTATAAAAAAATTTTAGAAGTTGAGACTCGAAAGATGTCAATGTGACATGATTTCATATTAAACATTAAAGATTTGTTAGAACAAGTTTTTCATTTTAATCATCCAAAATCTTAGTCTCAGATACAACATGATCTGTCTTCTAACATTTCCTAATGTAATAAATCCGACAATTACAAAACTTGAGCAAGCATCTGTTGAATCTCGTTTTTCAAAACTGTCCCACTTTTCAGCTTTCAAGTACAACAAGGAAAAATAATCCTAAGAAATACACATCTTATTAGACCAAATGTAAGTATCTGATGGTGAGAAATAATTTCAAAACCAAAAGATCACCAATCCCTGGCAAGATGTTTCTAGATCATTTTCATCTTAAATAAATACAACAGCAACAACTAATAGTGTTTTTTTTATATTTTGTTTTTATGGCTAACATTTTCTTATGAAACGAGTCTCAAAATCAATTCCTCACACATTAAAAATACGTCCATGCAAAAATTTGTTTCTTTTTTATGAAGGGGAAACGGCAGTATTAGAATACAGAATGTAAATAATATTCAAGAACACAAGTTGAACATTTACATCATCAAATCATTTACATAAAAAAGGACAAATAAACTACATTTTCCCAGTATTGCATCTGGATCCACAGGAAATGGTAAATTTACATCTGCCCACAATTTTCGATCACTACTTTTTTTTTGGTGGCCCCATTCTCGGATCCAACCGCTTCCATTGCGTCTACAACATTCATTCCATCTACCACCTTGCCAAATACAACATGTTTCCCATCCAGCCTGAAAAAATAAATCAAAGTGATAACTACTTTCCCTTCAGATGTACCAATAATACGATTTCAAGTTGGCAGTCATATTGGAGGTCCAATCGGTACCATTTTCATGGAGGACTAACTGACATGCCAAGTCTTCCAGTGAAAACCCAATGTTACTATGACCATCCATACTGGAGTAGCAATAAAAAGGTTCTAAGATGGTTACTGTGGCAACTACATTAGATGTTTTGAGCACGGTTCCCAGGCTTTTCTACAGACAGATTTCCAGGTCATTTCCAGGATGAAATTGTTACAAGGTTCACATATGACTATTATTGAACAGAATTAAAATACATTTTAGATTATAAAATATGCATTTTCTAAATCTGAAGATGTTTCCCTTTCAAGACTCTCCAAAACATCCAAGTCAGAAAAGATGATCATGTACAGAACCACAAAATCTATCACACGAAACAAGTTTGACTATATTCCTATAATTTAGCATGCAAAGTCATTTCAATGTACAGAATAAAATTTCTAACTCTGCTTACCTGCATTATGTTGCCATGCGGAAACAACACAATAAACATAAATTAGTTTTGTTTCCTTTCAAATCTTTAATTATAAAGAATTCTATAGCAATATATATGCATGTTACACGAATTAAACATTTCCTATCACAGTATGAAAAAAAGCTGTTTAGTATTAGAATCTTGCCTTGAAATTAACAAAAAAGTTATCCCTGAATTTATCTGTGCCAATAAAATGCCAAAGGGGTTGTCCATAAAGGATTTCCTACCCAACCTCCCCCGTATGCTTTTGTCCGCATGTGGCTTACCCCCACCCCCACCTGCGGACGTCCCCATCTAGCAGGACTGATATGTGGGCCATGTAATCAACCTCAGGCACTGGTAGCCAGACCTATGTATTAATGCCAAACCATTCATATATATTCTGTGGCACGAATCGTACAAATTGAAATTAACAAATAATTTATACTTAGGGATCACCCATAAAGGACGCCCACAAAACATACTGGAATACACACAGTAGGCCTAAAGCAGCTGTTCAACACAGAATATCATAAAAAAATACTAGCTTACAGATGTCTGCAAGGCCCTTTACACCCCCTTCTCCGCATTTGAACAACCCCCTCCCCCCATCTTTGCAGACGTCCTTTATGGATAATCCCAAAGAAGATTTCTCAAACAAGCTCAACTCCTTTTGACAATCTGATTAAAAATCCATCATTTAAAAAACATTTACAGAAGGGTTGATTTAAATTTAGACAAAAGACCTTCAATATTATATTGTTGTTTAAACAAGGATTGAATTTTCTGTAAAATGAACTTGTCTTCTTGTAATTCGATAAACCAGTCCCCAAACCTGTATTCATAAAGGGGTTCATATCAATTTTTAATATATAATACAAGGCACGACTATTTTCTATTTCTCCTGTGTTCTAATTAAAATCTGAAACCAACGTTTCAAGTTCAGCTCACAGATTTGACATTCTGGACAACAAATTTTGCTTAAAACGAATAGCAGTCCATTTTCTAATACAGAATACAAGTTTCCTCCGGATATTGATGTTATAATGACTTGTACCTGCAAGAAATCGATAGGAAAATGGTTTATTTTCTCAGAAATAGCAAGTATTATAATCATTGTCTTTAATCCGCTGATAGACCAGATGAAACGACAGCCTAGATGAAACCTTACCCAGTACTTGCCATTTGCATTATTAGTCGCAGGACTTGACAAATCTCAAATAACTACATTGCAAGTCCAATAGTCACATGATATCAACAACAAACTCCATTTCAATATTGTTGTACAAAAATTCAATTATATTAAAGTCAGATACCTTGAAAGGTCACTGGCCACCTATATTGTACAAACATGTGACATTAGTATAGTCATAAACAAAACGCATTTGTTATGTATGCACACCATAAAAGTGTTTAATTAGACTTAAAAATCTTTTTTAAATAAATAAAATTATTTGGCAATCTCCATAAACAATCTGTAGTTTCCGCGTGCCAAAACTGGATATGACCTACATTATCCCATCCATTCAACCTAGCCAATCAAGTGTTTAATTTCCCCACGTAAATATCTATGTGCTATATCTTATGATTGTAATTTTGTACAGCAAATAAGGTGCATTGTGTTGCATACGAATGTAACCAAAAGAGTGATGATGGGAAAATGGGTTCTTTCTTTTTCCGAAAGACCCTGTTTACCAGAAAAAAAGAGGATTCAAGCTGTGGGATCGAATAGGGCGAGGGATGGGAAAGATGCATCATTTATGCCGAACTGTAGACAGTTTGGCCCAAAGACAATTCAGCCCAACTTGACACTAGTTTGAACAAGTAGATATTATGTAAGATAGGTTTTAGGAAAAAAAAAAAACAACTAAATTTAAACAAACTATCTTGATATTCTTTCAAAGAAAATAATCATACTTCGTAATGTACATGAGAGAAAACACAAACTGACATCTTGCTCATTCTAATTAAAATATTTAGATACATCTTTTATGCTAAAAAAATATATGCATCTGCACAACGACATTCTCAATTCAAGTCTTTCGGTCAAATTATTAATATAGATTTATAAAACAATAATACGTAACAGATAATATTCTACAGAATATGTATACATTTTTCTAAGGGTAGTGTACATGAGATATTATAACAAATATATTTAATTTTAGGCTTCTGGTTGCAACACTGCTGCACATAATACACGCTCGATTACACGAGAGAGAGAGAGAGAATAATGTTGAGCATTTTGTCAGTATTTAGTTGCTGCAATATGAAGCTCTTACCAGCCAATTTTATTGTGTTTTTTATTTTTCAAGTTGTCTTAGTGTGTGCACACATAAAATGAAAGTTTGTCATTACTAGTCAATATCAGCAATCATATTTGCTCAATTCAACACAAATAAGGAAATAATTTTGTATTGAATTTGTTTTCCCCCCCTCCCCACACAGTACAAAGAAATTGATAAACATACACTTATTTGAAAATAAAATGAAAGAAACTAACCTTGTATTGTTATCATTTACTCCTTTTTTCATCATGCCAAATTTATTAAAGAAAAAAATATATCCATGAATTTCATATATGTAGTGGATGCCAGCTTGCGTATGCATCCTTACTGTAGTGTGTATCACTTATGTCAAATAAAATCGCAATTGAGATGAAACATCACCCGATTACTTGAGGCACCTGCCATTCACACATGACAAGTTAAGAAGCAAACTGACCAAGATTGTATTTTATCCAAGTTATCTATACGATGATATCTCGCAAATAAAAATCATTATTTTAAAATACATTTACTCTGAGTGCAAATGATAATCTTTTCGCTAGCATGGGTTACAAAAGTATTATTGAGGCAAGTTATTGTTGTGTATACTACTTGCCATGCAAACATCAGTTATGATTACATATGGCAAACAAATAGAAGCCCAGGTGATGAATAAACAACTGGTGGCGAGCAATAAACTCCTTGCTAACTTGTCAACAGGACATCAAATACAAAGGTTATTTTATTACAAAGCAAACCAAGCCCGGAAACTGACTTTGGTATCTTTTAAGTGTGTCGATTTTTTCTTACCAAGTTGGCCAACATAAGGAAACCAAATTTGGTTCCTTTGGATTCTTTGAAGTGTGCCGATTTCAATATCGATATAAGGCTGAACAGTAAATCAGTTTTTAAGTGTGCTGATTTCAATATCGATATAAGGCTGAACAGTAAATTAGTTTTCAGTAGTTTCATCTAAATGTTCTTAATCCATAGTTTATATTGTTTTATTTTTTGACAAGAAACATGTACTTTGTCTTGTGGGGATCAATGGATGTCATTTCTGGTTGGCGTCCTCTATAGGTGGGAAATCGTAGCTAAGGGGAAGCAACAGTGTTGTATACTTCTATTTCAAGTAATTATTGTCTCTTCTTTACACTTGATAATTGTTTTGTTCTTTTTGTGCGAGTATAACTACTTTTAATCATGTAATGCAAATCTGATATAAAATGGAAAATGTTCGAGTATGGCCGGTGACCTTTAATAAAAACCAGAACATAATTCTCAACATATTTATCTCCAGAACGACAAGAAACCTGTCGCTGTCGCAACAATTTGGCCAGTTTCATCAAATAGAAATCATGTCAATGGTGTAGTCACGTGCTACAACAGAACCCTGGTAGTTATTCACGGAATAAATATAGAATTTTGTGTTCTTTCGTTTTTGCATTTTTTTTTTTACAACCAGTATACAACTTTCATTTAATGTTTTATTTTTCTACATTTGAAAATGTGGTTTGTGAGGTTTATGTACTCATGCGATAAGTAATGCAAATCTGAGTACCAGGTCAAATTTTATTAACGCCATAGTTTTATCTTATCTTTCAGCAGATAAAAGGCATAAGGATTTTAATACTCTCAATTTCTTAGAAAATAATTTTCATATCGATTTTCATGCAAGTATGACTTGATTAACAAAGGTCATCTGGTAAGCAGTTGAGCTTTCCTGCCACCACGTTGTCCTCTTCTGATGCTAGACTGGTTTCCAAACCCTCCAAGTAAGGAAAAATAAGGATATCGAGCTGTCTATGGAAAAAATATACTAGACGACTCGAATGCACTGAGCATTTGGATCGACTCAACAAATATGTTTATGGCAAGCACCCAAATGATCCAAACAGCAACCTCTAAATATTCTGGTTAGAACTCGATAAATTTAACTCCAGATCAGTTAAGACTCACTTATGGAATTGTTTCGGGCGTCAAGTGGTGGCAGAAAATTTCATGGTTTTCCCCCCGTCTTTCATCAATATTTGCAAAATTCAAGTACTTTTCACATTCAGGAAAAAAAATCGTCTCTCCAGACCCACCGCATCCCCCATCCCCGATTTCCAGGTAGAATGGGAGCCTTCTTTGAGCTACAAAATTTTCATTTAGGAAGAAATACGCCTTGGGATGAAGGCGTCGTTTAAAGTTTCATGGCAGTTCTCCAAGCAAGGAGAACTGACAACAAAACTGCGGACAAACAACAGGTTATCCCACCAGCTCTTCTGGTCTATTACCAGTAGAACTAAAAATAACAGTCCATAATGTGAGAAAAATTTCCAGTAATTTATGACAAGACCATTTCTTTTATTTATTGGTCTTGTCTAAGTGCTGAAAATGTGAAATTAGTGGATATCAGAATGGCACAATTTAAATTTATGATCAAGCAGACTTTAGAAGTCTTTTGTGAAAACCAACATAATGATTGTCCCTGCAGGGGGGAGTAGTGACAAGATGTTCAAAAAGGCCATCATGGCAGAAATACTGGATGTATTTACTGGCACCATTTTCATTTAGGCCCCACTAGGGATCATAAGAAATACACTGGCAAAAACTACATGTTGATATAGCTGTCATGGTAAGTCATTTAGTGAAAACCATACAATGACCTGACCATTCATTCAGGACAATGGTTTTAACGAGATTTTTAAGATGGCCAATGTAGCAGCCATCATTTTTATTTAGGACTAGCTAGACATCACAGAAGTCTACTAATGAAAACCCCATACACTCTTCTAGTCTACAACCTGCAAAGCCAATAATAAAGTAAATTTTCATATGAAAACATTTGACAAAATACAGTTTAAAGCATCATATATCTAGAAGATTACATCTACAAAAAGTCGGTGTCATAAATTTCGTAACTTTTTTCCATGTCATAATACAGTCATTAACTGCATTAACACAGGATAGAAAATACAGAAGAGTCCAATTTGGATGTAAGCAAATACTGCACCTGTGGTGTGGAACTCATCCAAGCACACAAACACAGGTGGGACGCATGTCCCAAGCAGCCTTTAAAACTGCATTTACCCCCACTTTGAGCAAAACTGAAAACAGTTTTTCAGTATCATCAATGTGATACCGAGTTCTTTACAACTTGGACTTATGGCAAGCACCGGGATTAAATCATCTTATGTCAATCCCAACAATAACGACAAACATACTGTGAAAGGAAGCACATAAAAATAGTTTGCGGGATAAAAAACTTGACCCGTCCGACATACTCCTGGTGAAATGCACTCAACTGGCCAAGTTTCAGTTTGTTCTGGCCATCAAAGCATGCATTATTATTATCCACACACGATACCACCTTCTAGTGTGCATTATTTGATGTACTTTAAACTTGTCTGAACTACTGTTCATCTGATGTTCCCAAAAGCATACATGCCATCCTTCCGTCCCCCCGAAAGGTATACATGTAATTACTGCCAATATAAGCCACCAAAAAAGTGTAATTTGGGCATATATTATATGCCATAATGACAGCACACTGCACGAAAAAGATGCATTAATTTTTGCTACTAACCTGGTTCTGCAGCAGGCCAAAATTCTGTTACAAATGGCAAAATCCATGTGGATTAGAACCAGAATACCAACTCAAAATGTACCAAGAAATTTTTTAATATTCAGCACTCACTTAAACTAGTCTACATGTGTAATTTTCACTAAATGATCGTGAACTTAATGTTGTGACGTCTGCAATGAGCATGGTGTGGTCAGTACCAGTGCTGTATTACATGCATGATTTGGATTTTTAACGTTGCTTTAACAATTTTTCAGCCTTACTGTTAAGATGTCTGCAGTGTGGCAGTTTATAGTGATGTCTGGCACCGGGGCATCATGCCACAGACATGCAGCATGATGTCCCACCCAGTCTATTATCCCGACACCAAGCTGACCAGTCCTAACAAACTGTTAATGCCGAGCAGCGTCTAGCGAGGCAACTGTTAGTACCATTTTTATCAGTCTTTGGTATGACTCAGCCAAGGTTCAAACTCACTACCTCCCACATCTGAGACAGACGCTCTAACCACGAGGCCACCAGAGTGGTCGCTCCATTACATTACTCTCCTATTCTTCCAAAGTTTGTACAGTAGTGTCGATTTGTCTTTTTCCGATCTTACATGTTTTGAAGTTTGAAAAGATCCATCTGCTCTAACAGTTCCCGTCATATAACATCCACAAGGCATTTTGCTTAAAATCTGGCACCATTTTGGTTAAAAGGACAGACTGGTCTGCTGCCTAACTAGCTTATCAATATATTGAATCTGTGAGGAAAAGTTAAGATTTGAAGAAGCCCATCTATTTGGAAATGGTCATGTACCGTTATTATAAATAGCAAATGAGTGTGTGTGTGTGTGTGTGTGTGTGTGTGAGATTTGAATTTTTGATGTCACTTTAAAAAATGTTCAGTCATATCGCTATGACGTCTGCCATCGGGGCAGTTTATAGTGATGTCTTGCACTGGGGCATAATGCTGCAGACATGTAAGCATGATGTCCCACCCAGTCACATTATTCTGACACCAGGCAAACCAGTCCCAACACTAACCGCTTAATGCTGAATGCCCAGCAAAGCAGCTGCTAGTATAAGCAAATAAGGAAAGTACTCTTAAACTATTCTTGCAATATCATCTTTTAAAGAATATGCTCAAATTCATGAATGGTATTAAAAAAAAGATAATGAAAGGACACACCCCCTTTTTTTATGGCCTTTTTATATTTTAATGTACCAAAAAACTGCATTCAATATACATGCGAGACAATTTGGTTTAAAAAAAAGGCATAATGGTTGGCATATATGCAAGAGTATATCATCTATGTGTACTGTACTATATATATATATATATATATATATATATATATATATATATATATACACACACACACATATATATATAAATTTATACAAACCAGGATGTAGCTGCTGTGCAAATGAAGAACTGAGATCCATTTGTATTTGGTCCAGCATTTGCCATTGATAAAGTTCCTGCAACAAATAAATATACGAAAGATCATTTTTCATCAGCAAGGTAGGAGTCCTTTTTTAACACTATTACGAGGACCTTCATTCATTTTCACTTGTTGTGGGAATAAATTGCACTCAGTTCTATAGTAACTTGCACTGACCACTTAATAAGCATCAAGAAGTCAACCAAACTGGTTAGTAACCTTTCCATTATTGTACCTGTAATGCCTAACACACGGTAGTGATCTATATTTAGCACATTTACTACATATATCATTTATCTGCACAAAATTCAGGTAAACAGTGCATCATTACGAAACGATATTTGGCAAACTGGGTAGTTTCATGGCTACAATATATGCCTTTTCCAACACAATTTAATCTAATCAGTTCGTATTCTTTATCTTGAGGTGATATCTAATGATTCTTATTTTCTCCCATAGTTTACATCATAGTTTATTCTGAATTATTGAACAAATTTAATCAAATTGTCTACAAAAGATATTCTTATCAGTCATGCCAGCAATAGATTAAAAAAGTCTGACATTCTGCATATTCTTAGGTTCAATAATTCATACAAATTTTTTTGAAAATTTTACACAAGTGGGCATGTATCTGATATACAACGGGAAATAAACACAAATGAAAAAAAAAAGTGTCCCACACTGAGAATAACACTCTACTCTGCAAAAAGAATTTCCGGAATTCAATACAAAACCATTTCTTCGTTTTAACTGCGGAGTGATGAAACCATCTCCAAAATATTCTTCACTATAAGATTTCAAACTGCAGAGGTGGACATATTGGATCTCTGACTGGCACCATATTCATTTAGGAAAACGCAGCTATCATTAGAAGTCTTTTGGTCAAAAACAAATCTAATAATCCTCCTCCATTCAATTGGGGGTAGCGATGACAAGATTATCATGACTTAAATATACAACTTCCGGTTCAGGAGGAGTTGCAATAAGATTTTAAAGATTGAAAAACTGATGTAAAAGTCTTAAAATCAAATCATGTCATCTATAAGAAACACAGCTCGAGTGGTTTTTAATTTCTTCATGCTTCGCAATGGAGTTGGAGAGCATGGAGAAAATAACACAAGATTCTCTTGAAGGAACTGATGCTCTACCGTGCTAGAAGAATTTCCAAGAGTTCAAGAAAGGACCAATCAGACCTCACAATCTTTTTGATGAATACCCCATGGCCATGTGACTTTCTGTTCATTAGAAGTAGCGATAAAAAGATGTGGTGGCCATACTGGACTAAAGATTGGCACCTTTCTTTAACTTCAAAGTAGACATTGTAAGAAGTCTTATAGTGAAAACCCCATGTTGATTTGACCATCCATTCATAAGGAGTAGTGACAACAAGATTTTCAAGATGGCCAATGTGTTGTGGCCTTATGGGTTATCGGATCAGCACCATGTTCATTTAAGACCAACTATACATAACAAGTTTCTTGGCGAAAGCCCCACCAGAAGTCTTTGAAGCTGCATTTCTTTATTATTATTACTATTATTATTATTATAATATCAGAATATACAGATGCATTCATTCCCTTATTTCTACTGCACTTCAAGTGATTATTATTTGAAAGATTCAAGTCAGTGATACTGTGACAATGAACAAAAATGTCAAAAAACATTTTTTACAAATTCATTCACATCACACCCAAGGGAAACAAAATTACACAAAATCAGACAATTAACCCAAGCTAGAGTTCTGGTATTTATTGTATAAACATACAAAAACAAAAGACCATTGACCATATACCATTACGTAATATAATAATAATGAAGCTAAGTTATTTCTCATACAGCTTCTCTGTAATGACAAAAAGACGTGTACTTAACAGACCTGTGTGCTTGGGCGTTATATAAATGAATGTTAGGGTTGACTTTAAAGATGTTGTAGCCAAAAAGACCGCAACACCAATACTTTGTCGCCAATTTTCCAAAAATGTCACCATTTTCATACATAGCTGCCAACCCTCCAGGCTCGCAATTAGTGAACATAGGGATAAAAATTAGTGAATTTTGACATGAATTTGTGAAACGATCTTCGAGTCCGGAAATATTTGTCAGAACAAATGTTTAACATGGGATCCAGCTGATAAAGGTAGATTGTGCTCAACAAGAAAACTCGCAATGTTTCAGCGTTGGTAGCTTGCAGGTCTTCTGTCAATGGCTTAAAATATTCCAGAGCTCAAATCTGCTGGAGTTCTTAAGTTTCCCAACCTCTTTGTGCTTTTTGCTACCAATGTACTTCCTCACATCATCTTGCCACCATGCCAAACGCTAAAATTTGTGGCACACTGTGTGCAAAAAGCATGATGTATATCTGAGTCTGATGGCTGAATGCACTGCCAATTTTTGGTATATTCCAAACTAAACTTCACTTTTTGTGCAATACATTCCTTTTTCCTTGGTGGTGAAGACATTTTCAATATCGATGCCACATGGCAATTCAAATCAGTGTTGGCGGCACATGTGCAGAGCAAAATTCCAGTTAGACCCCAGTTTCTCTCAAAAGCATTTGTAAAACTACTCTTATACATATAGATAAAAATATGCTAAAATGCTTGCTACCGGGCCAACTGTATCAATTGGCTATAGTTCTACTAATATCGCAACCAGCAGTACTGGACCGTTTTGGCAACTGCCGATATCACAACTAGCACTTAACGGGAAATTTTATTAAAGATTTAAATAATTGAGAATTGGGGGGTTTGTGATATTTTTGCATGTGGCGTGAATCGCTGATAAAGTCATGAAATTCATGCCAAAATCGTGAGGATTGGCAGCTATGTTCATAATACAGTGCTATCTGTTTATCTCAACATCCTCGGGACCAAGGTAATATTAGGAGTTGACTTGTCAGGGACTAGGATTTACAGAGAGAAAAAAAAAATAAAAAGAACAATGGAAATTTTAATTCAATGAAGACAACTAGACTGAAATACAACTGTATATTGACAACTCACATTTGTGTAGTACACTCCACAATGTGTTAGATAAGGTACATGTATATAAAAAAAATTCATGAATTCGAGCAGTAGATCACTTGTTAGATAATTAATTTATCAGTCAAATCCCATTAGAAAACACATCTGACACATATATATATATATATATATATATATATATATATATATATATATATATATATATAAAAATGGTAGTCCTTGCTTGATCTATATCCCATTGTCAACAAACACATTTCACGAAACAATTTAGCCAGAGATTCATTATCCTAGTAGCACGTGGCTGTTTATTTGCACATGTGCTACAAGTACATGTACTTAAAATTTGCGCAGTTTTTGGTCAGCCAGAGACAACTACAGACCTGCTAAGCCCACCTAGGGTACGAGGTTATTCAAAGGGAAATGAAAACATGTTACCATATTAAAAGCTTGGCAAATATTCTTGCGAGATGTCCCACCTTCATTTATCTGGATTTCAGATATCTATTGTTCAAAATATTGGAAATTTAAGTTGGATTTCATGCGTAGCGATCATAAGCATGAAACTTTTGTTGCAAGCAGTAAACTTACATGGCACAATATGTTCTGGTTACTATGAAAAATTAAACATTGCTTTTATTTAAGTCTGTTGTGGATTTGCTTCGAGGTCACTGGCTTGCTTTGATGAGCGTGCACGTGTTATTGAAGTCGCTGTTAAAGGCACTCTTTTAAAGGACCAAACAAATGCCTGTTTATTATTGCTGTAGTAATATCAAATAAGTAAAACATCAATGGAGACTGAAATTTTTTTCCCCTCTTCTTAGTATATATACAGAACGATCGGCATTTCAAAGGTAATCAGTTTGCTTTGAAGTTTCAGCAAAACGAATTTTTCTGGTACATTTAAAATAAAATACTGCTGACTTCTTGTCAATAGTAGTCGTTCCTGTTCCGGCCTTCAAGGGTGGTCAACTTTAATTAGTCAGGGAGCATCACTATTTGGGTTATATTACGCATACAGTACTAAGGTCAGACATCAGCATAAGCGGATTATGATATAATAATGCACTGTTAGCGTGGTTTGTCAATATGAACAAAGGATTTGTTTATGTAACAATAGATTCCAGTGCATTTTATATCCAAGTTTGCGGCTTCCTGCCACGGTGCCTTTGAATTTCTCCACTCCAAGCCCAAGATTGTATATACAATTTTTAACAGCCAAAACTGTCACCCAAAAAATCACCCAAATGGAATATTTTGTCAAGAATAAGGAGCAAAAGATTGCAATTTGTGACATTGGTGAAGCCCAGCATGATCCCTGTTAGTCTCAGATTTTGAAGGAATAAAACTAAACTGAAAAATGGGCAATTGCGAAGAAAGATGTATGTAATTAATGTTCCAGCATGCAGCCCTACTTTGGCAATTTTGGCAAGTAGTGAAAAATCCTAGAACTTGCTAAGCAAAACCTCAAGAGATTAAATGATAAAAATTGGTTCCACTGTAAATAAAATCCAAACAAATTTCCCAGAATTTTCAAACCTATCTGGAAAATGGTTCTTCAGTTGGGAGAAAGTTCATCTGAAATAATAAGCCCAGTGGGAATGACATCTTTCACCCGTCTGACATGTGCGTAACAGCCAAATGCAAGAGAAGATGGCTATAAAATTTGTGTCAGTAGTTTGAAATTTCTTCGAATTTTGTTGAAAGCCTGTCATAAAATCATACATTTGAAGGGTTTTCCGTCTTCATTTGTATGTAATGGCATCCACAAATTAAAGGTCCCATTGTGAAGATGCTTCATCTCCAAGTTGATCAAAGTTTGTTCACCAAGTTTTCTTTCATACTAAGTTGTGCAAACACTTTTCTACTTTCAGAGCTGCCAACCCTCCCGATTCGCAATTAGTGAAAAGTGGGATAAAAATTAGTGAAAAATTATATCATGACACTAACTCCATCCACTTTGATGGTCAGTACTGCATTATATGAAAATCCCCAAATAAAACTAAAACATATTTACACTGATTACATGTACTACTTTATTTGCGGCCAAATTTAGTGATATACACAAACTTCACGCTGTTTGTCATGATATGATGCTGTGGCAGTCTTGAACTCCCTCAATCAGACTATGGTAAATTTGTTTTCAAAACAGTTCAGGCTTCTTGCCTGCAGGATAATCCTGGTGACTAAAATTGTTGCAAATTTTCAGCACCTAAGGAGCACTAAAGTTTGTCTTATTTTTCCTCACAATAGGACATAATCTTTCACTGTCACTGTTGCTGATCTCCAACTAAGACAGGTTATGTTCAACAAGAAAGCTCACAAACAATGCTTCAGCACTGGTAGCATGCAGGACTTGTGTAGGTGGCTTAAAGTACTGCAACACTAAAATCTGCTGGGGGTGCTATAGCAGTGTGCTTTTTCTCATCGTTCTGCCACATGTCCAATGGGGCTCGTATCATTGCTTACAATTTATGTCATACATGTACTAAATAAATATATTACTACATGGTACATGTATGACAGGTAAATTGCAAGCAAACAATACCAGCCCTTGTGCACATTCCCAACTGTAAAATTCGTGGCACACTACTGTGCAAAAAGCATAATGTACATCGATGTTTGATGGCTGAATGCTAGGCCAAATTTTGATGTACTCCAATCTACACTTCACTTTTTTTTGTGGAATACAAATCTTTTTCCTTGAAGGTGAACACATTTTAACTGCAGTGTAGCTTAATTACAATGGTATTATTCCAGAAGATGTAACGTCGAACAGTGAATGATAAGTGTTGTCGGCGCATGTACGTAAAACTGAACTCGAGCAAATTATGACATATGCTAATCTTTCAATCTAAAAAATTCCAACCCTCAAAAAAGCCGTCTTCATGTAGTTTCCCAACCTCTATGTGCTTTTTGCTACCAATGTGATTCCTCACATCGTCCCTGTCACCATGCCTAATTCTAAAATTTGTGGCACACTGTGCAAGAAGCATGATGTATATCAGTATTTGATGGCTGAATGCACGGCCAATTTTTTGTATCCTCCAAACTAAACTTCAATTTTTGTGCAATACATTTCTTTTTCCTTGGTAGGGAAGATGTTTTCAAGATGCAATGCCATAAAGTAATTCAAATCAGTGTTGGCAGCGCATACGTGGAGAAAATACCGGTTTCTTTCAAACGCATTTGTGTAACTATTCACATATATATATATAAATAAAAATATATATTAAAACACACTAAAATGCATGCTACTGGGCCAACTGTACAAATCAGCTAGTCCTACTAATGTTGCGACTAGCAGTACCGGACCAATAGGCAACTGCCGATATCACGACCAATGGGAAAATTTAAAATAACTGAGAATTTCGGAATTCATGCATGATTTTTTTTGCAAGTGGCATGAATCGCTATAGAAAGTCGTGAAATTCACGCCAAAATCGTGAGGGTTGGCAGCTATGTACTTTTAATGGTTGGTTGGCATCAATGGCATAAATCTAAAAGCCCTTTATGTCAGAATGCTGTCAAATTTAGTTATTTTATTGGGAGGAACAATGGTACTTTTAACACGTACTTGGCTATATCATGCCAAGGCACCTGGCCTAGACTAGAAAGTGAAGTAATCAAACCCATGACCCTTGGAATACACGTCTACTGCTCTTCCAATTGAGCTACCAAAGCTTCCCTCAAATTTAGTGAATTGGTTTTAATAAAAAAATCTCTGCAAGTTCTTCTCTTTTTAGCAGCAGACCATATTTTGATGGTCTACCAGCATCAGCTATACAAAACTTTATGCAGGTTTTGTGTTTATTTTGAACATATTCGGGAGTTTTTCAAAGGTTGTTGTTTTTAATTAACAGCTACCATATTCAATATCAGCTAGGTATCATTGTACAATCTTAAAGGTCTTCTAGCCAGGATGATTTTTCAAGTTTTAGTAGTAAATCTTGATTCAACAGCTTTGGAAAGTTGCAGTTTTACGTGTCATTAAGTTCAATTTTTTAAATTAATGGTGACAATATTGAATGGTGGATCAGCATCAGTTCCAAATACCTGAAAGCCCTCTGCCAGAATGCTGTCAAAATTGGCCATATCTGGTTCAACATTTGTCTATTTTTAGCAATGGTTGCCAAATTTGATCATGGTTCAACACCACGTGTACAAATCTGAAACATCTTTGTGCCAGGACAAGTCCTCTCAAGTTAAGTGGAAAGTCATTTAAAGATATTCCCATTTTTAACAAAAGTGATCATACTAGATGGTCGTTTTTCCTTTTACATTTTGGCACTGTACAGATCTCGAGTAGGTTATTTAGTGCAGAGGCAACCAAGTAAAGTGCCTCACCAAAAACATTGTAGCCACAACCAGGCTGATCCAATAGTGTGTGAACCACAATCTCCATATACAAACTAGACCCCGTTTTCATTATTTCATGACGTACTCATCTTTATGAGGCTCAACATAAAACAGCACATACTGCACAGAACTGGATTGCAAACTAAATCCATCATGGTATATGCAAATAATCGCTGGCAACATTCCAGTCACCATAAAAATTTCAACCGTGTTCTAGTTAAAACTTAAACTTTGTAGAAGTCACTTCTACTCAGACTTGAAATGTTCTGGTCAACAACATAGATTGATTTAACATTTGGTCTGCAATCACCTGAAATAAAATAAAAAGGCATGGCAGCTGAGAACCTCTGACCACTTATCTGCATGCAAGGCATAAACATTACAAAACTACACCTTATTCCCAGACCATCAAGATCTTGAGATTTATGGACTAAGATCACCAAGACACTCCACAATGTTCTACAACCATTTCTGATAACATCTGCTATATGAAGAGACTTACAGTCAGTACACATCCCTAAAGTAGTAAAGATATGCAAGCTGCGTGAATATGCAAACGTGTATCCCCTACTGGTGCAAGACAAAGTTAAAAAAATCTCCGGATTTCAATACAAGGGCAAAGGGAAACACTGTGCTACAAGAAGAGACTTGCAGCTTGTACACATCTCCTGAGCTGTGAAGAGGTGCAAGCTGTATATACTAATCAGTTGGAGAAGTGAAAGAAAAAAATACAAATGAATACATTTACTGTACTGTACATAAATATGCAATGCAACCTCATACATTTAATGCAGCAAGAAATTAACATACCAATCAAACTATCAAAGGTCAATGGTAAAAGTCAAGTACTAAAGTATCCTAACTACAAGAAATAAGGTGTTGCACTGGACCAAATGTAAGAGGCCAAAAACTAGTTTTAGTTGACAGTTGTTAATCACAAATTTATCATTTAAAACAAACTTCTAATGCAGATACAGCATCTCAAGTTGGACAATATTCTATAAATGCAGTTCTTTATTTCTTCCTGTAGCAAATGTTGCTGTCTGATTACCTTTCCCAGTATGCTTCAGTTTAAAATTTTCATCCGCAAATTTCGCTCCATAGATGCTCTTTCCACCAGTGCCATTGCCGGCAGTGAAGTCTCCACCTTGGCACATGAAACCTGGGATAATCCTGTGGAAGACAGATCCCTTAAAACCAAAACCTTTCTCTCCTGTGCACAGGGCACGGAAATTTTCTGAAAAAAAAGTTATAACTTTTATTAGCCATACACACCTATCGTTTTAAAAAAACATCTTGCCTGCTCTACTCTAAGGTCCCTTTCTGCAGTCCACTGTTCATACCTGTCTGTTCTTCTACTATTCTTATATTAATGTTACCAAAAAGTTGGCACTGGCAAATTATTTCCCCAAGTGGCTACTTTATGAAACAACGTATTTGGACTACCTATATTCTCAACCTACATCAAGTGAAGACGAGTAACGCAGCATATTTTTCATCAAGTTGAACAAGTTTTCAGTAAGGTGTACTGCTATCGTCAAGCTGGAAAACATGTATTTAAAAGTATGATTTAAGACAGCAACAGTAGTCCTACAATGCAAGATGCCCCACCTTATGTTTTTTGTTTTGGGACACCACCCACCCCTAAAAAAATATCAGGTGAGGCATCTTGCACTGAAGGGCTGCTCTGACAGTAAACATCGTGTTCAACTCAAAAGTTTGTAAGGTTACTGGTTCATTAATAAATACGTCAAAATTCAGAAAAAGTCACATGGGTTACCCGTAATTCTTAATGATCAGATGCCCAGGTACCTGTCCAAGGGGAAATTATACTAAATGTGAACCTTAACTGCCTTGTTTTATGCCTAATTAGTACTAATAAGAGTGGCAAAACGGCACATTCTGAGCATAAAAAGAGTAATCTATACACTACAGGCCATAATTACAGAAACACGTATGACAAATGTAGATTTATTTTTGCTACTTAGCTGGATCTGCAGTTAAAATTCTTCACAGATTCACTAAATCTATATGGATTAGTATGAGAACACAGACACATAAATGATAAATTATTTATACACAACATTCACTTCAACTAGTCTACATCACTTGTTTAACTTTCGCTGAAAGGTTGTAAAGCACACAAATTCTGAATAATAATGATTCTGCATTATATCACTTGTTTTCTAGGAAATGGGTCATTTACAGTTGCTATAAACAGAAAAGTAGGAAATTACATGTAGTCTATGCTCGACAAATTACCCCAAAAGTTATTCTCATGCAGCAGTCTTTCTTTTAAGAATGTTCTCAAATTTTTAAGAGCAGTGGAATTAAAAAGATGTTGATAGAAAAGACAAACAACTATTCCTTATTTTTAATTCCTTAATGTACTGGAGAAGTATAATCCATATACAATTTAGCAAAAAAAGACGTGATCTGGTAAAAAAGCACAATGCTTATGCCAAAAGCACAATGGTTAGCATGTACGTCTTTACTGAACTGGTCCAAGATTTTGACAATACAAACCCATATTCCAAGTCTGATTGAAACTGGATCAAAAATCTGGATTCTGGTGTGGAAACAAGTAACTGTCAACAGATGGACACAAGAAACACATGGCCATATCATAAAGTCACTTGGCTTTACAGCCAGGCAACTTAAAAATCAGACTGTCTTTGCTTTGGCAATAGGTTAAGCTACCCGCTAGTCAGTTGACATTAGGACCTTAGATATACCAGAGACTAAAAATCAAATACCTATTCAATTTCAAATATGTATTGATCTCCGACAGTTCTGTTAATCTTCCTTCATACCCTTGATCAAAATATTCTTCATTATAATCCACCTTCTCGTTTTAAATGCTTCAGAAATACAAATTAACGACTTACCTGCAGTTTTCGGAACTACATCTGCATGAAGCTGGAAACAAATTAAAATAGGTGATTAGACTGTAATGCAATATGAAATTTGCTTAACACGTTTTGAGGATAAGCAGGGGAAAGCAAAGGTGAATATTTAAAATTTTCAAAGCAAAATGGATTTGACTACAATTATAAACACTGAAAATCTTGAACTTCATAAAATTCTTCTTACCTAGTTCAATTTTTAAGTTTCAACTCGGTGGTAGTTCTTTATGATCTAATATATCTTTGCTGGTATGGCATGATCTACCTACAAAGGCTAAAATTAATGAAATGTAGTCATCGAGGTGCATTTATTCAAATTAAATATTAATATATTCAGACACAGGACCCTATCACACTATAAAACAGCACAGGTGCTCGATGCGAACTTTATGTTGAAAAAAAAGAAAGCAATAATCTGAAGGGGGGAAAAAAGGAGACCCTTTTGAAGTATGATATGGTCCTATGTCAGAAAGGGTCATGGAGGTAATTTGGGGTAATTCTGTCATTCAGTATGATTTTTTTTTTCCTTTCGATGATTGGGAAGATTTTTTTTTCTTCAGCATCAAGCATCTGTGGCTTCAGTTAGCAACTATTACTGCCTGATTTCCTGAAGTTATCCTTTAATAATAAAAACATATGAACGGTTTCAAAACTTAAATTTGCGTAAATATCTGTTTTAAAAAACAGAATCAGTAACATGAAGATTTCAACTGCTGTGTGTATATTACTTTTTTCATAAAAATCCGTTTGTAACCTAAGTGAGCTTGTTACGGAGAAATAATGGCAGACATCACTATGTATGGAAAGTACCACTTTATTAGATCGTCTCTTTTCATACACCATTGAGCAAATATATCCAGGAAAATATACAATTCATAGAAAGCAGAGTCTAAATATTACGTGATTGAAAATTTAGCTTTAAAATGCAATTATGAAGGTCAGAAACATGAGGGACAATGCCATGTTATGTAATTTGATAAACGTTTAAGGTCACCCGTTTTCGTGAAATTATGAAGGGGGGGAGCAAAGCAATACTATTTAACCCATGCATAACATTACACAAAGTACAAAGACCAATAATAAAACCTTAAATTTGCAATCCTATCAATGGACTCTTGTAACGAAGCTATTGAGTGTTACACATTAAGCGGATGTGATGATGACCACATCAAGCAGCAACAATGGTAAACTGGCCGACATTCTGTAAACATGGGACAGCAAGTCAAATTTAATAGAGGCCTGAAAAGTAAATTCTCTGAAATAAACATTGCCGCAAAAGTTATTAAGCAACAATGTGCACAACCAAAGATTGGTGTCCATTATTTTATAAAGTACTTGCCCGTGTTTAATTTTTCTAAGTGAACAATAGCTACATTGTAACTTGTGAGCACCAATACAAGATCATTAGACCAACAAGCAGATCTCCGGCTGCCAAGGCACAATTTTGAGAGGCAGAGAGGTTTTTTTCTACAAGTCTTGCAGGGTTCATACACCTTTGGCGTGACAAAATTTAAGTACTTTTCAAGGACTTTATCCCTTTTTTTGAAGGACCCCAAAGCCCAGTGCACTTAAGGTATATTTATCAAAGGCCATTTACAAGGATTAGTGAGAATGTTTTTATTTCCTGACAAGGAACTTCCTAATATTTGTGCAATAACCTTGAAACTTTATAAGAGAATAAAAAAAAATAACAAATATTAGGAGAATAACAAGACATTATTTCAAAGAAAAAAAAGAATTATTCAGATCTTTATATGAAAAACAGAAACCCCCTATAGATTGTATAGCAAATAAGGCACACTAGATTCAACAGTTCTTTAAATTCTTCACACCAACTACACATACAACTGACAGGGCTACATCTGTTCTCTCATATGCAAGAAATCTTTCTTCTTGTAGTAATTAATTGCACTTTTTCCAGATGCCTTCTGAGCTTCAATTTTTCCGTATGCAGCTTCTTTTGTAAGTGCTGTTCCAAACTAATTCAGATCTTTCTTGCAGAGGTCACAAAATGCCAGTCCTCTAGTGTTCAGTTTTTTTATAAACTGACCAACAAAATTTTCGTCAACTTTTCGCTCCAGCCATTCCCATTGCCATAAGTTTTTTAAAACCTTTATGTAAACTTTTGGTGTCATGGTCTCTCTCAACAACTTGGGACACCATGTTTTGCAAGCATGCTTCTTTCCATTGCCATCAGTTTCCATTACACGAAGATTCATTGGATGAATTTAAACTTTTGACCAATCACAATAATCTTTACGAGAGTTGTGTGCTGACTAATATATGAAATGAATACTTTACAAGGGTTTTTGCGGAATGGGACCAGACAGACTGTTTTTAAAAAACCGAATTGGAGATGATATGAAAAACAGATTATATCAAGAAAAATCTGATTAAAGTCAAAAGAAAAGTGGAATTCCACTTTAAAATGGAGAAAAATCATGTCTGAGAGTCAAGCCCAGTTATCTCCATTACATCGGGGGTGTCAATAAATCGTCATAACCAGGTTCTGAGATATCATGGTTTAGTTGATAAATCAAGTGCATAACAATGACTATGCATCTGAAGTACCAAAAATAAATAGTTTTGTTTCTAAAAACACATGGCATTTCTAATGCAAATAAAAATAATAATTCAGTCATGCCTGGTTGTGGAAAAAAAGAAGACTGGATGTCTTTTAGATGAAATTAACCCTTTACCTCATAGAGTGTATGGCTCTTTAGCCCTTTTATATACATATAGCAAAGTTACCCAGCGCAGTGCGCTATAAATATAACGCCCGTTACCTATTCGACTCCATACACATAGGCCTGCCTGTAAACTGTGAAGTGTATGTTACGTTTAAAAGCAAGAAGTATTTTCTTCCGCATACCAATGTCTAGCGACCGTCCGATAGAACTAGTCGGAGGCTGAAACAGCCTAAAACTTCAGTATGGAATATGGTCCTATGTAGTTGGTCTCCGCTACCAGTTATGTAAAAAATATAAAAGAAAAAGTGGAGATCTACTTGTTGATCTAATAAAAATCCAAATTTCCTCTACAAGTAACAAATTCTTTGCAATGTATCAGTTTCTCCTGTGTTGATTTTATGTCATAAAAAATGTTATGATTATGACGATTAAGTTGAACGATCACCTTGAACGATCACAAAGTTCGCAACCCCCAACTACCCACGTGGTTTCATATCGCCGCATCGCTCACGCTCAGAGGAGACTAAAAGCGCACAAGCGCAAGTTCACAACACTCGCCTATATATCTTAATTTCTTTGATTACTAGTTCAGGCTATTGTAAGTTTATATATCATACCATTATCAAATGCACAGTAGCCAAAACAACTACATTTCTCCACTTTCCTGACTGGAACAAGAAAAAAATCCCCGCTCACGTGCAGAACATGGGCGACTTCTATGGCGGGCCCAAAATGGCATTTTACTGAAACCAGTTGCTGAAAAATTATAATATCGTGATCAACTAAGAGTATAGGATAGTTGTGTTCAATAAATAATTTACCTCCATAACTACTCTACCTGCCGGCTTTCCCCCAATAGAAATATCAAAATAAACTCTCGGTTTCGACATCTTGTATAGCTCGTAGCCTTATCCGGCAAACTGATCCACACCTTGAGCGCGGTATTTCAAGGCCGAGAAAAACTTAATTAATCCGCTGAGGAAAAATAGTACCTTCCAAATGAACAAAATTGTTTGAAAGTCGATCTTTAAATTTTAAAATATAATCAGTATTTGAAATTTTCTGTGTCGATACAATCAAACTGTTGCTAACACGTTTAATGTCGGGGTCGAGAATGAATAAATGGGGATACATTATATCTATAGCCTATTTCAAACTGTACAAGAGACATCTCATAAGCAGTCCTAACGTTGTGCTTCTCCTTGATTCGTGCGCCGTGTTTCTCATACGCCAACCGGTTGATGAAAGCATTAAAAATAAAATTCACGATGACGTTAACGATATACCATTACACGTCGAGGATATGTTATGACCATACCCCAGGAAGTATGAGCTCAAGATTTATTTTCTTAGAAACAATTAAATCAAAGTACATTGGAGAATAGATTAATGTATCTGCATAATGGTTAAAATAAGTAAAAATACCTTCCTACAATTTCAGTGAACCAAAATAAGCCAGGAAAAATCAAAATGAATACACTATATCACCCAATCCAATAAAAATGGTCCAACTAATGTTTTATTCTTGGTGTAGCGGTGTATGTATAAACCCTTTATACAATTATGTGTGATATTGTGTTTGTATGCATGTTTTTCTATTTCACCACCCACCCCCTTCGTATACCTCCTGTCCTTTTCATTGGATACTGCTTTTGGATAGTAATCAAAACTACCCATCGTACCTCTTCAGTCGTATCTCTCGGTCAGCCGTCGATATTCCGCCAAAGCTATGCGCTGGTTGCAATACTTGCGTGAAAGTGAAGGGAAAAAAACACAATATGCTAGAAACGGCGGAGAAAAGAAAATTTTCCCGAAGGCCGTCTGTGGAATGCTGGGATTTAGAAAAAGAAAAAACCCAGATCGTCTACGAATTCCAGGCATGCATATTTCACGGATGTCGTACGGGTGTCCCTCAACGAAAATTGAAAGTCCTTTCTCGAAGTTTACCATGGAAGAGTTGTACGAAGAAACATACTAACAACGCTTAAGTTAGAAAGTCAGGGATACCATGTGGGAGCACGAGTACGACCGAGTTTCAAAACCGATCCAGAATTTAGACGCATTGCCAAAAGTTACGGCATAGTAGACACCTAACCTCTGAACCCATAAGACAGTTTTTTTGGTGGAGGAACGTGCTGTACGACGTGGTCGAATATCAAGAAGAATAAATTAGAAAGTAAATAAAGAATGAACCTATGATCTGGGTGGAATGTCAAGGGGGAAAAAAAAAACGGTGATCAGACCCGGATCTGAGGAGACAAAGTACAGTGTTTCAGTTGTGGATCCAAGAATGAGAATATAAACATTCAGCTTTCCGGGGACGTTCCAGATGGTCTCCGTGTTGTCACTACCTTCTTTTAGTGGGACATGGTTATTATCCTCGTGTATACTTTTCAAGAGCACATTTGTAGTTTGCCTATTGAGCTACGAGAACGCATTTACAAATAGCTCCTAGTGATGCAGGTGAAACCTAAATAAACATTACATCCTTTACGACATAGAAGTTTGAACTACTGGTATCTCACTGCTATAAAAGGGTTGATTTCTTTGAAAGTGTCCAAATGGTCAGATCTGATTAACTACCCACGACTCGGAAAACGTTCGATGCCACGACTTCCTCTTACAAGACTGGAATACCACAGAGAATTTGTTCAGAGGCTGAAGACTTAAACGATTACAACAGTCGTGTAGAAGAAGTGTTACCTTCTAGACATGTGATGTATGTGTTAGTAACTATAAAAAAAAAGTATTTTCCACTCTGCACCGGTAGATGCCCTATGACAAAAGTATAAATATTTCTTCAAAAAGCTCCCTGCGAATGACTACTTGTTTAGAAAAGCACATTCAAGATCTTTTTTTGAAGCTGCAGGAATGCATTTACAGATCATCAGATTTTGCACAAATTTGTTGCACCATTGTTGTCAAGGAGGTCCTGTCATTTACACATCCCTATCTGCGTCTATATAAGGAACCAAAAAACTATCAATGCATCCTGTACTTTTATTAGCCAGTATTCAACATGGCCTCCCATCAATCTTATTCTCCAGCCAAATTGATTCGTACACTCCGTGGCATCAGCCGCGAAAAAAAATGCACGAGTACGTGCAAATTTGTTAGAAGGCAGTCTCAAAGAAGTATAACAATGGTTTATTTTGACGGCACGTCATTTACCTCAGGCATCTTTTACATACCTCATCAAACTAAACGCTTTTTTCAAGAAAAAAAAAACGTAAAGTGGCATTAGCAGATCCAAGAACCAATACACAAACTAAAAAACAAATTATTTTTAAACCTGAGGGTAGTAATTCATTAGGAGGTGTCATTATTCGTCCCCTTTTAAAATGGAATCCTAAGCCGAAGGTAAAACAAAGAAAAAAACAAAAAACAAAATACGACAGCTGACACAAAAGAAATGTGGTGGTGCCATTGCAAGTTCACAAGAAAAGTCGCAAGAAAAAACATCTTTTGCCAGAAAGAGAAGTACTACCGCTGGGTGACATGTCATCTTCTCCTGCCCCGTTTACTTCGCCGTTCACGATGATGACTGCTAATAAGTTTTAACACCCGTGTTTCCTAATTTGATTTTAAAAAGCTGAAAACCATTTCTAAAGGAACGTCTCCGTCTCTGGCGGCAGCTGTAATTATAAAAATTAGCCACACCTAAGACAAAGGTCCAAGAAAAAACAAGGGTATTAAAAAGTTTTCTGGATTGATCGAAATAAGAACTGTCACGATTAAGTACGTTGAAAATACCTCATCGTCGAGTGCTACCCAAAATGAAGTTGATACGATGTATTGACTTTCATTTTAGACTATTTCCAGTATAAAAAAGGAGTGCGCGATACGATCCACTTTCGTGGTATTATTTGCTCTTTAAAGAAAAGATTTCACCAAGAAGTGCTCAACGCCCTTTTAGTCGCAACAAGGTACAACTTTCTTCCAAAAGAGGGAAAATAAAGAGACTCCCACCTCGTTTAGCAAAACATTAGGGTGTTTTGTCAGTAATGACTAAATCCAACCATCCAGTACAAAAACAAATCATTCAAAAAGCACCCAAAGAACTCATCGATACCTGTGTTTCAGTGGTGTTCAGTGTTTTGACAGGAAAGATACCTTTGTCCAAGATACGTCATCATCAGCATCATCAGTCCCGTAGTCTGGTAGACCGTTGGGGCACCGCAAAAGACCGAACAACCAGCTTCCTCCATTCCTCTTGATTTTCCGTCTTTCTCAGTGAGTCGCTCAGTATCAAGCCTGTCCACCCTCGAATGTTGTCTTCCCACCTCTTTCTCTGTCTGACTCTCTTTCTTCTTCCTTGTACAGTGGCTTGCAGGATTGTCCTGGCAAGTCCTGGTGATCGTGAGACATGCCCATACCACTGCAGTTTACGTTTTTCCACTGTGGTCAGAAGGTCTTCGTGAGGCCCAATGGCTTGTCTGATCCTTTGCCGTATTTCTTCATTGGTGACACGGTCTTTGTATGAGACGCTGAGGATCCTTCGGAAGCATCCCGTCTCTGTGGCCTGTATCCTTTTCTCTAAGTCAGCTGTTATGGTCCATGATTCACAGGCGTAGAGAAGTATGGAGATTACCAGTGAGTGCATCAGTCTGACCTTTGAACTGAGTGCGATGTTCTTGTCGTTCCAGATGGACTTCAGTTTTGTCAGCGCTGCTGGTGTCTGTGCAATCCTGGAGAGTACTTAAGGCTTCGATCCTTCATCTGTTACAATTGCCCCCAAATACTTGAAGCTGTGTACTGTTTCTAGCTTCGTACCTTGGACCCTGATGTCAGTGCTGATGCCCTTGGTGTTGTTGGTCATCAATTTCGTCTTCTCTGCACTGATTTCTATGCCGTAGGCTGCAGAGGTTTTGTCGAGGCTCTCTACTAAGCTAGCTAGTTCTTGCTCATTTCCTGCTAGTCCATCAATGTCTTCGGCAAAACGTAAGTTGGTGACTGTTTTGCCTCCGATGCTGACTGTCCCTTCATGCTTTTCAAGCGCGTCAGCAATGATTCTCTCCAGAAAGATGTTGAATAGTGTGGGAGACAGCCTTATCTGACTCCGACTGTCGTTCTGAACCAGTCCCCTTTGCTGACGTTGAAGTATACTGCACTGGTGACCTTGTCATAAAGGTGCTCTATTACTGTGATGAGGTTGGCATTGATGTTGTACAGTCTCATGGTCGCCCACAAGGCTGCATGCCATACCCTGTCAAATGCCTTCTTGAAATCCACGAAGACATGGTACATTTCTTGCTGGTGTTGGAGGTACTTCTCACACAATATCCTGAGGTTGAGGATCTGCTATGTTGTGCTGCGCCCTGCTCTGAAACCTGCCTGCTCCTCGGCAATGATCTTTTCAGCCTGTGGCTTTAATCTGTTCAGCAGTATTCTCAACATGACTTTGCTTGGATGGCGTATAAGACTGATTGTACGGTAGTTTTGACACTGTTGCAAGTTGCCTTTCTTGGGGAGGGTGATGATCAATGATTGGGTCCACTGTGATGTCCATGATCCTGTTTGCCAGATCTTGTTGCAGATGTTTGTGAGGGCGCTAATCATTGCTTCTCTCCCTGCTTGGACTAGTTCTGCTGCG
The DNA here is from genome assembly GCA_016617855.1 of Megalonaias nervosa. Lineage (NCBI taxonomy): Eukaryota > Metazoa > Mollusca > Bivalvia > Unionida > Unionidae > Megalonaias > Megalonaias nervosa. The sequence continues at coordinate 1,371 of JAECUM010013236.1, read as the reverse complement.
ATGTTGTCCACTTCTGCTGACTTCCTCTTTTTCAGCGATCTCACTGCTGCTTCTGCTTCTTCACGTAGGTTAGGGTGGTTGTCTTTGTTAGTTGCTGAAGAGACGTTCAGTACCTCGGGAGCTATTGTGGCTCGGTGGTTGTAAAGTTCTGCGCAGTACTCTGTCCATCTTTTCAGAATGTCTTTTTCTTCTGTGAGGCAGTTTCCTGCTTTGTCCTGTAAGGAGGTAACTCGCCGTTGTTTTGTGCTTGTTAGATCTTGGACCAGTTGGTACGCTTTCTTGCTGTTGTTCCTTTTCAAGTTTCCCTCAGTGTCTTTGGACTGTTCTTTTATCCAGTTCTCTTTTGCTTTTTTTTCATGCTTTTCTTGACTTCCCGGTTGACTGCCTTGTATTGCTCTCCCCCTTTCTGCATCGTTCCTTTTCTTCTTCAGCTCCCTCCTCTTGTCACACAGGTTCAGGACCTCACCTATTATAAAACTTGGGGGTGAAGTTTAATACCAAAGGCTTATAAAACATGTTGCCAAAGTGAATAACAGAGGTGATAAATTTAACAAAACTTGGACCCTTTTGTCAACGTTTGCTTCGATTTCTTAGATTTCTTATTTTCACATCAAACTAACAAACAGGCAATGTAAAACACCATGAGGTTTGTAAATGAGAGGTTATTTGTGTACAATATTACGAGTGTATGTGTCTGTCTGTCTGTCTGCGCGTGCGCGCGCGCGCGCGCGTGTGTGTGTGTGTGTGTGTGTGTGTGTGTGTGTGTGTGTGTGTCAGTAAGGGAACATATGTAAAGATAAGGATCGAAAATAATTTTAAGGTAATGCCCCATACACCTGGTCAGGTAGGTGAACTTGTAAAATCCTGGCAACTTATGTTCAATAAAAAAGGTTCAGAGCTAACACGAGCTTTAAAAATTGTTTTGAAGCACAGTGGTCGTCGCCCTGTATGATGACAAGTGACAAAAGACACCGAATTTCTGAACTAAGCTATTAAAAAAATGAAAAAGACATTACTTTTCCTTCACTGAGAATCCTGAAACGAAAGCCAGTGTCGTGGAACGTTTTCAAAGAATTTTGACAGCATGTGCTAATACTGTATTTATCAGCACACTCTAAAGTACATTAACGTGTTACCACGTCTCGTCTAAGCTTACAATCAAATGTACTATTGTAGCGTTGGATTTACATCTGAAGAAGTGGCATTTAATCGATTGTTTGGAACGTCATCTACTGCCTCAAAGACAAAAGGGATGTTAAAGACAAGAGACTGGATTAGCATTAAAAAAAACCTTCACGTTTCACAAAGGTTATCTACCTGATTGAACAACAGAATTATTTCGTGTCACCGAACAAGTACGTTGACGTGATC